>PVKE010021268.1:0-26319 GCA_004027555.1 Craseonycteris thonglongyai | reverse complement strand
ACCCCAAATCACCAAAGCAACCCTATGAATAAAGAATAAGGCTGGAGGCATCATGCTCCCCAACTTTACTCTATACTTACTACAAAGTGTCAAAAATCAAAACAGCTTGGTGTTAGCAGAAAAACAGACATATAGACCAATGGAACAGAATTGAAAACCCAGAAATAAACCCACAAATAAATGGACAAATAAACGGTGTCCCATAATTCACGCAAGATTTGAATTTTGCGTCATTTGTGCGGTAAAGTGTTGCCAACGAAAAAAAGACGGCATGACTGCTGACAGTTCAGGGTTATTAAAAATGGAAAACTACACAAAAGAACAACACGTTTTCATTGATGAGCAATGAAAATTTACAACGTTTAATTATAAACCTGTGTTTTCTATCAAAATTACTTATTGCGTGAATTTTGGGACACCCTTTATGTATAATTTTTGACAAATAAGCGAAAAATATACAATGGAGAAAAAAGCCTCTTCAGTAAACAGTGCTGGGAAAATTGGAAAACCACATGCAAAAGAATGAGTCTGGATTGTGAACTGTCACCATATACCAAAATTAACTCAAAATGGATCAAAGACCTCTACATAAGACCCCAAACAATAAACTGCACAGAAGAAAACATCAGTACTAAACTTATAGATCTTGGGTTCAAATAGGACTTTATGAATTTGACCTCAAAGGCCAAGGAACTAAAAACAAAATTATATGAATGAGAACATATCAAACTAAAAAGCTTCTGCACAACAAAGGAAATCATCAACAAAGTAAAGAGGAAACCAACCGAATGGAAAAAAATATTTGCAAATAACGCCTCTGACAAGCAGCTAATATCTAAAATATATAAAGAACTCATACAACTCAACAAGAAACAAAACAAAGGATCCAACTGAAAAATGAGTAGAAGACATGAATAGACACTTCTCCAATGAAGACATACAAATGGCCAATAGATATATGAAAAATGCTCAACTTCACTAGCTATCAAAGAAATACAAATTAAAACCACAATGAGATACCACCTCATACCTGTTAGAATGGCTATAATTAACAAGATAAGAAATAACAATTGCTGGAGAGGCTGTGGAGAAAAAGGAACCCTCATATTCTGCTGGTAGGAATGTAAATTGGTATACCACCATGGAAGGCAGTATGGAGGTTCCTCAAAATATTAAGAATAGAATTACCATATGACCCAGCAATCCCTCTTCTGGGTATTTATCCCCAAAACTTGAAAACCTTAGTTCACAAAGATACGTGTAGCCCAATGTTTATCATAGCAGTGTTCACAGTGGCCAAATTGTGGAAACAACCAAAGTGTCCCTTGATAAATGACTGGATTATAAAGTTGTGGCACACTTACACATGGAGTATTACTCAGCAATAAAAAAAGATGAAATACAGCAATCTGTGACAACATGGATGGACCTTAAGATCATCATTTTAAACGAGATAGGTCAGACTGAAAAAATCAATAACCAGATGACTTCACTTATAGGTGAAATATGAAACTGAAAGTAACGAACAAAGACTCGTGGCCATAGTCAATGATTTAACTGAGGAGAGGAGATGGAGGATAGGGAGGAGGCATCAAATATAAGGTAATGGAAAGAGAACTGACTCTGGGTGGTGAGCACATAATGCAATACATAGACAATGTAATGTAGAATTGTACACCTAGAACCTATGTAATTTTTACCAACTAATGTCACCCCAATAAATTTAACAATTAAAAAAGTATAAAAGAAAAAAAAATGGACCATAACAAAATTACAAGATCCAGTCAAGAACACGGAATATCTAATCATTTGGAATTCTACAAAGATAGAACAGAGAAAACAAAAGGGAAGAAGTCATCAAAAAAATATTCAAGAAAATTACCTAAAACCAAAGAATATGGTTTTTAGACATAATGGTTCTTCAAGTATCCATGAAAATAGAAGAAAAAAAGCGCATTAAGTCACACTAGGGACAAAAGGAAGATCCTACAAGCTTCCAAAGAGATAAAATAGGTTTCATACAAAGGATAAAGAATATAATGACATTAGACTTCACAAAATCATTACTGGAAGGGGAGAAAGAATGGAGCAATGCTTGTAAAATTGAGAGTGGAAATGACTTGCAACACAGAATTATGTAATCGGCCCAAATAACAAATAATTAAGTTGAGGAAGGAATAAAGTCACATTCATCCCTGCAAAGTCTCAAATGTGTGTATGTGTGTGTGTGTGTGTGTGTGTGTGTGTGTGTGTGTGTGTGTGTATGTAAGTGAGTGATAGATAGATAGATAGACAGACAGATATAAAATTTCTCAAACATTCTTTCTTAAAAAGCTATGGTGTAAACTAAGGACTAAGACACAAGAAAGACATGGGATTAGGAAACAGGAGATCCAACTAAAGTGAAATGGAAAGAAATCTCCCAGAATAATAGTAAAGTGAATTCCCAAGATACCTATGTAGCAAGAATAGAGAGCAATCAGTCTACATTGGAACATACCAGAAAGCTCCTGAGAGATGTATTCAAACAAATGAAATCAATTGACTGCCTCATATTTTATCATGAGAGTAATTTTAAATAGTAACTAGGGGAAAATTCAGGGTTGAATTAGTAATTAGAAAATTAATTAAATAAAAACAGAAAAAATAATATGATGGGCAGAATAAGTAAACCGTTTTTATTGTATTTCTCAGCTATGAACAGTAGTTAACTAATCATAATAACAATAACTAATTACATCAAATTTATAACCATTTGGGGAAGGTAAGAAAGAGATGACTAGAACTCAAATGTTTGCCAGTTGCTTGACAGTGCCAGTTGCTTGAGTTCCGGTTAATGGAGAGTCTAGTTACATTTATCCAGCATCTCTCAACCCCTATGGGTGCCAGTTAACTGAGAGTCTACTGTATATGGTATGGGATAGATGGGGTCATAAAGACATCAAAAGCCTCTTCTTCCATACTGGAAAACTGACAGGTATGAAACTGAATAATCAAGAAGTAGAATAATAAACATGTTACTTACAGAGATACACTGGTAAATAGTCATAGAATCAGTTATATGTGCTTAAACATCTGGCCTCTAGAAAGCAAGAAATAAAGAGTTAAGGAAAGAAGGGAGGGCATAAGAGATGGCTTGTGTCAGATCAAGCCTTTTACAACTTTAAATGTTGGATATACATAACTTAATTTTTATAATAATAGTATTGAAAAATTATGGCATAATGAGCCAACAATCTATTATTTCCATCAAAATACATTGAAAAAAAAACAGGAAAATTTTGTTGGTTTTTACTAAACTTAAAAAGGGCTTAAATGCTTTCAATTAGCATTTAACCAATGAATAAATTAAATTTTTATGTTAATCTTAATAACATTTTCCCATATTACAAATTTTCATACAAAATGTAAAAGTAGATCTCAGACACCAAAGTTGTTCAAAACAAAACAAAAAAATAATGCCCAACAGAGAAAAAGACACTTAGGTAATTACTGACTTCAAAAAACAGACTCTCCAGAGATCATCCAGATTATTCAATCATTCCAAAGTGACCTACTTGTTCACATTGTCCACTTAATACTTAACTCAATCTCTATTCCATCTGGAAATTACTGGCTAACCAACATCCTCATAATCACAATATTTTTCCATTTGATCATGTTTCATGCCATGTTTCCTAGAAGCAACAGACAAGTGATTTTTTTTCTGACTTTCCTGAGCAAACAAAAAATGGTAAGAGGAAACAGAATAAAGGAAACACACACACATGCACATACCTTAGTTAAGGTTAAAAATGAACAGCCATTAAAAGTTAACCAATTGTAAGAGTCTAATGATATAAGATCAGAATTTCAGGTATATCTGTTCAAGAAAATTGTTTATATAAATTTCTATAAGCTCTTCTGAGACATAGCAGGGACCAATTTCTTAACCCTTTTTCTACTTCCTAGCACCTTGAACTGAGCAATTTTTAGCACATAGTAGGGGATCAAAGAATATTTTTGAATCAATGGTTTTGGTATAAATGACTGAATGAAAGCAAATTAGTTGCTAATACTTACCACATCACTTCCCTTGCCCTCATATTTTTCCAAGAAAAATACATTGGACCTTAAACAATACAAGACCAAAGTTGCTAGAACTCAAAAAACTCTACCCATATGAAAGCATGAGCCTTTAGGCATACATCCTAAAAGAAATTACAGTGCTACTCTCCACTCTCTTAAGTATCCAATTATTATTAGAGCAAGTGATAACTCTGAAACTTTTTATTTGAAGCTGAATTAAAGAACTATTGCTATACTATAAGTACTATTGCCAATGACAAAAATGTATGACAACATAAAAATAACTGAGATATATGTATTTGATATCTGAAAAATATTATTTTCTTAAATAAGATAGGAAAACATCCTAAACACTAATAATTCTAACAAGTTTCTTCTTTATACAATTCTCATCTGTGTTTTCAATTATGTTTTTGAGGTTAGCAGTCTTCATTCAGAAAGTTTACATGGTCCAGCAGAAAATGAAAAAAAAAAAAGCAAAGCACTTATGACTTTTCAAACCTTTATATACTTTTCAACCTTTGGTTAACTTTTCTACTGCTTCCAACTCCTCAACAGAAATCATTGCCTCAGATGATGAACCTCTGATCTAATCTCATTATCATATCTTCAAAGAATGCATTGATTCTCATAATCTCAATGCCATGCATCAATTTTCCAGAGGTAGCCACCTCACTGGGGCCAGTCATATATTCACAATAAAATAATATTTTACAAGGTCTGACCTTTAAATTCACAAACTCATCCTAGAAAAAGTTCTACATACCTCACTGCTGAATTTCACCATAGTTACCTTCATAGTACTCCCTCTGGGAAACTATGCACCAAAGCCAGTGCCAAGTCCACCCTTCAAAGCAATTTTGGAACTCTTTTTCTGGAATGGCTATCAGAGCCAGCATCATATTACCCTTGAATCCTGAATGTCACCAAAATGTCTTCCTTTCAATATTTCCTTTTTCTTCAGGTAAAGAAAAAAGTCACTGGGGGCCAGATGAGCTGAATATGGAGGGTGTTCCAATACAGTTATCTGTTTACTGGCTAACAACTCCGTCACAGACATGCCATGTGGGCTGGTGCATTGTCAGGACGCAAGAGCCATGAGTTGTTGGTAAAAAGTTCAGGTTGTTTTCATCTAGCTTTTTCACATGGTCTTTGCAGTACTTCCAAAGAGTCAACTTAGTTGGCCAGCTGACTATTTGTCCAGTTGGTACAAATTCATAACAACCAATCCTACTGATAGCAAAAAAGATTAGCAATATTGCTTTGACTCTAGATTTAAACTGATGGAACTTTCTTGGTCATGAGAATTGTCTGACCTTCATTGTGCACTTTGACACTTTGTTTCAGGGTCATATTGGTACACTCATGTTTCATCACCAGTGATAACATGGACCAAAACATCGTCTTGCCTCTCCAAAAGGTCTTGGCAAACTTCAAGTCTCCTTTGCTTTTGTTTATCAGTGGGTTCCTTTGGGACCATTTTTGCATACACTTTTCTCATGCAAAGATTTTTAGTTAAGATTTTCCTAACTGGGGGAAGCTGGGATGGCTCAGTAGGTTAAGCACTCACTTTGCAGTCCTGGGGACTGAGGATCGAATCCTGGCCCCGGCCCATTTGGACCCATATGCTGAACTGAGGTGTGCCTCCCATGCAGGAGGCCCCCAGCTCAGTTCCTGACCTGGGTGGCCCCTGCCCACCTGTGTGGAATGAAACCAGGTTGAAAATTTATGACATACAACTATGTAGACTGCTCTGAGCCCTCCCATTTCTTTCTGTCTCTCTCTGTCTCTCTCTCTGTCTCTAACAAACATAGTAAAATAAATCTTAAAAACAAAAAAAGATTTGCCTAACTTTCTCTATGGATATTTAGTTGGGCTACTATGCTTCTCACAGTCAGCCAGCAATTTTGACCCACAATTTGATGCATTTTTGCAATGTTTTCATCAGTTCTGCCCATTATTGGCTGCCCTGGCCTCTCTTCATCACTAACACTTTCTCCTCAGAAAAACATTTAATCCATTTGGACATTTCTGTTTTCTTCATGGCTTTATCTCTATAAACTTGAACTAACATGTCCCTGATTTCACTTCCATTCTCATGAAGTTTAACAAGAAATTTCATGTCTGTTCATAGCTCAAATTCAAGTTCCAACATTCTGACAACAGCACATAAAAACACACAACAATAATGAACACCATTCAGAAAGACACCGCCACACGTCGACATGAACACAGCTTTGAGATACTGACATACCAAGGTTATGAAACCTTACTGAGTTGCTTGTACAATGCTGCTAATGTAACCTCACGATGGTAAGTTCACGAAATTAATTGTCAGACCTCCTATATGGCTAACCTGCTGTCAAGTAAAAATGCTTACTTTTTAAAATGTACTCCTCCTACCTGGCAAAATCTCAACCCCTAATGAATAATAGGAGATTAATATATCACCTCTTCTCACATTTTAAAGGAGAATACAGGCCTCAGGATAGAAAGAACAAGGTTGAATACTATTGTCTCTTTCTCTACCATCTTTACTTCTCTCAAAGAGAATAATAATAACAATAGTAAGAGCAGGGCACGCATAGGGTTTCTGTTGGGTGAAATTTTACTCAGAGGTTACTGTCATGCACAGTACAAGCTCCTTGGGTTCCTCACTGGAAACTTTGTGGCCATAAACCATATATTCTTCTGCCAGTCCAGGTCCCATATGAGAAGCTCTCCAGAGAAAAACTTCATTTTCTTAGCATGGAGATGGGTTTTTTAACCTATAACTGGATAAGTAAATTTAATTCAGAATAGAATTCTAGGAGACTTCATTCCAGACTCAGTCCAAGCCATATGTATTAAACCTTTAACAAGAGTGTCACTTTTCTGATTTCTGTGACTCTTGCTTTTATTTCTCAATTAATTCAGAATCTGGAGTGGTTACAAGGCAACTGATAATGGCTCCCCCACCCAAAGAATCACCAACAATATTCACATACCTGCTTTTGCTGAGAATTATCAAATCACTATAAAATTCATTTCCCATGTTCAACTAGATTCATAGTGCTGCCTACCACACCTTCATTTTTTTCTAGCTAAGCCTCTTTTTCTCATTCTCCCGAAACTATTTCAAAGATTCTCAGTTCTCCCCAGACTTCCAACCTTTCTATTACTTTCAGTAATCAAAGCACATTCCCAAGCCTCCTGATAAACAAAGAAAATAGAAGGCATTTTAAGAGAAGTCTCTTAACTTTCTACCAAAGCTATATAGTACCAGCATCTGTACCCAGATATTGAACATTATTCTTCTCACAAAGAAAGAGGGATTCCTTTACTTATCAGTGGAAACCAATGGAATTAGTCTTAATTCCATCATCTCTGCTCTCAGAGACTTGGCTCTCTCAATTGTTCCCCCGTTTGAATATTTTAACTTTCCTCTCTAATTTGGCTTCTCCCTATTAACACTGAAACAGACTCCAGGTCTTACATCTTTAAAAATAACTATACAATTGTACACTTGAGACCCACACAATTTTACTAACCTATGTCACCCCAATGAATTTAATAAAAGTTTAAAAAATAAAACTATAGAAGTGAAACAAAAGCAAAAGCTAAACCATTCTCAACTACACATTCTTCTCCTACCACAGCCCTGTCCTTTTCACAACTCAGCTTCATAAATGCTCTATTCTTACACTCCATGCCTGCAACCAATTACCTCCTTTTCACTAAATGAAAAAGACACTTTCAATTCCTTGTCTTATTTGAACACTAACAGCATTTGACCAGTTCTTCCTTTTCAAAACACTCTCACCCCATAGTTTGCAAGACAATGATATTTCTTCCCTCTTTCTTTCAATTTCTCAGACTGCTTCTTCCCAAGGTCCCTTACAGGTCCTTCTACCAACTCTCTAAATGGTAGTATTCCTAGGCACTTTAACCTAACCCTTCCTTTTATTTCACTTCAACACATACACTAAGGCAGTAGTTCCCAACCTTTTTGGTACCAGGGACCAATTTCATGGAAGACAATTATTCTATGGACAGGGGTGAGGGGGACGCCAGGGGTTTGGGGATAGTTTAGAGACAATTCAAGCTCCAGATGCAGCTCAATTGTCACTTATCACTCACTCACAGAGTTTTGATATGAGTCTGAAAGTAAATGATTTATTACGTTCTCTGTGCAGTCAAATCTCTATGCTGTTAATCTGTATTTGCTGGTCCTCCCAGTGCTAGCATTACCACCTCAACTTCACCTCAGATCATCAGGCATTAGATTCTCATAAGAAGCACACTACCTAGATTCCTCGCATGTGCAGTTCACAATAAGGTTCTTGCTCCTATGAGAATCTAGGAGCCACCACTGATCTTACAGGAGGTAGAGCTCAGGCGGTAATGCAAACAATGGGGAGAGGATATAAATACAGTTGAAGGTTCACTTGCCTTTCACCTCTTGCTGTGAGACCCAGTTCCTAACAGGCCACAGACCTGTACCGTTCCATGGCTCAGGGGTTGGGAACTCCTGCACTAGGGAATCTCTAGTTCAGATCCATCTCCTAAACTACAGATCCATATACCCAAGAAACAACTGAATTGTTTCACTTTCAATTTAACAGGCACATCAAATTCAATAAAACCAAAACATGAACTCAATACAACTCCCATGAACCTCAAATTTACTCAAAAACCTGAAGTCATCTTTGCCTCCTTTCTCTCACTCCACACATCCAATCAGCCAACAAATCCTATGTACTTCTAAATACTTCTAGAATCCATCTACTCACTCAATCCCTAGTACCTTCAACCTAGTGAAGAATACTATTACCTTTCTTCTGGTTTATTAATAGCATCAGTCTCCAAAATAGCTCTCTGCTTCTAGTTTGCTCTGTAGTCCACTCCCCACTCTGCTACCCAATTGATTTTTTAAATACTCATCTATTATATGTAAAACCTTTCAATTGCTCATCATATTACAATTATGTCAAAATTCTTACCTCAGATTTATGAACCTTTGTAACCTAACTATTACTACCACCCTCACCTCTAAGACATCCATATCCTGCAACCATATAGGGATTTGTATCTGAATTGTATGACTCTGGCCAAACCATCACACCTCCTTTGACCACAGTGTCCTCATATGTAAAATGAACAAGTTGACTAGATGACTTCTAAGACACTGCATAATAAGATCTTTAAGTATATTATTCTATGGCTAAAATCAAATTCCTTTCTTCTTCACAAAGGACTCTAAACTCTAGAACTACTATCATATCAACTTCAATTCCCAGTCTTTCAAAATAATAATGACAAATCCATGCTTCTGTGGGAAATGAGCTTTGGAGCCTCACATATCATCAAAATAAGCATGTAGACAAAGTTGTGGATTACATTGACACTAATGATTAAAATGAAAAATACATGTAAAAAGTCTACATCACAATATTAAGGCACTCTAAATAACAAACAATAGAGAAAAATGTTAGATAACAACACAGTAATATCAGTGTTGACAACATTACAAAGTGCGGATGACCATAAATTCAATATTTTATTAAGAAAGTGTTTCACATCCTTCAAGGTCTTATATGCTTTCATTCATATTCTTATCTTAGGGCCCACATAGAAAACCTAGGATAGTCTCATTTCAAGACAATTTATTCATGTCTGTAAAAACCTTTTTCCAATAAGGTAACATTTACAGGTTCTAGGACCTGTTATCTTTGGAGGTCATTTTCAGCCTACCACATGGAAATTTAAAAATATTTATTAACCATAACTGAGTGGAAGAGATTAACATAACTATTAATGAGAGATATATTTAGAGGTACATATAAAAGAAAATCATTCAATCACAATATTATGCAAACAAAATTTTACTAATTTTAAATTCCATTGGTATATAATATAGTTGCTTATATTTCTACATACTGCTTTTCTATGAGAGAAGTCTCCAAAAACCATATCTACTATATTGAAATGAAAAAGACTAAAGCAGGATAAATGTACAGCATTGTAAGGAAGGTACAGCTGTGAACAATTTATTATTTAAAATTTATTATTGTTTCAGTTTATTCATGCAAAAGTAAGAAGTATTCTTAAGTATGGAAAAATACTTAAAAGCACAAACATTCTACATATTGTACACCTATATTATACATGAAGCATATTTTTTCAGGAAACTTTTAGAAAAAGAAGTCTATAATAAAAATAAGTACTAATCGGTTTCCATAAATCAGATTTTCACATTTCATGTGGTCCTAAATTGTAGCTTTACCTGTTAAAGACACCCAAATTACTAAAGAAATGCTCTCATGTTTCACCAAGAGGCTAACTTTAAGATAACAAAGTTACACATCACTTCATAATCTGAGCCATGTTTTAACGTAATAAATAAACTTTCACATCTAGTGTTTTAGATGCAGCAGTCTCAAAGGTTTTTTTTTGCTTCATATAAAGAAATGATATTTCAACATAAAAATAACAGTTATTAAAGTAATTTATTGGGACAAAATAATTCAAGCCAAAAAAAGAATGAATGGAAAAGAAAAAAAAATCCTAAAATCACAGTAACATTAAACTTATAAATGTACTTATACTGCTACTCAGAATGTCCATATTATATATAAAATAACAAAACCAAACAGAAACACTCTTCCACAGAAAATTACCTTTACTTCCTAATATATATTTATATAACATAAGAGAACAAAGTTAAGACTACAAAAAATTATTAATTTATGTCTATGAATTATGTAACAGAATAAAAGTACATAAGAAATTTAATGAGTCATTTCCAAAAACACTGTTTTACAAGTCACTGGAAATAACCACTTTTTGCCTAAAGAGAAGAATCACTTAAAATTATAGTGGTATTAACATTGAAAAGTAATTCCTCTTGGCACCATCAGGAAAACAGGTGCCAGTACCAAACACCAGGAAAGAAAAAGCATTCCATTTGGCATCTAGTAAAAGATACACACTCAAATGTTGTATAATCTTAATAAAAGTGGTATTTCTCCCAACAGCAATGCATAGCAAAACCTAGTGAAATAAATTATTTCTAATGACCGCTTTTAAAATGTTGAACTATTTCTTCATTGATCATCAAAAAGATTACAGTAAGTGTGTCATTGAAAAAAAATGTTACTCAGAAGATCTGACTCGCTTTTATCATTATAGATGATAAATTATGTTAATTTAAAAATCAAAGTAAACTGTACCAACTTACATACAAAAAATGATTTTTAAAATGCTGCCTTCTAAAAATGAAACTCAGACCTAGTCTACTGAAATCAACTCACTGTTGTCTAAAAAGTCTTTTACCAGGATACTAAATGGGATTTGCAGCTTACCAAAAGATTAAAACTCAAATTCATCTATATATGAGTATGTTAGTGATCTCTGTTTACCTCCCATTTTTCTTAATGATCTGAGGCACTGTAATTCAAACCTAATGATGGAACAGGAGCTGAATTGATAAATAAGAACTTAAAAGTAGCCATTATTATAATAAAGTTGCCACCAGCATTTTATCCTTCATCAGCTTTACTCTCTCCAGATGTTTCATATTCATTTATAATTCAGATCAGTTCAATAGAGTCCTTCTATAGACTTCAATGTTCACATCCACCAGAAATATTCTTAAGCTTTTTAAAATAAAAATGTCAATAACTATATACACATTTTAAAACTGTGACAGATTAAAAACAGCCACAAATTCTTTGGTATGCCATCTATGAAAAAACAGAATCTATGTTTCCTCCTGAATGTGGATGGGCCCTGTGATTGCTTTGGACAAGAGTATGACAGGTAGGAATGACACTGTAACATTTTCGGGGCCTGAGCCTTAAAAAACTGAAAGTTTCCACTTACGGTCTTTTGGAATACCCGTTCTGGAGGAAGCTCCCTCCCATACATGAAATTTGACTATCCTGAGACCACCATCCTGTAAGGTAAATAAATATAGCCACATGGAGAGATGACATGATGGAAAAAACACCCAATGAATCTCCCACTCTGAATAATTGTAGCCTAGGTGCTAGAACTGTGAATGAAGAGGCTTCCTATGACTGCAGCCCTTAGCCCTACGTGACTACAACAGCAAGAGACAACCTTTCCCAAATTCCTGGCCTACAAAATGGTGAACAAAATAGTAGTTTAAGTCTTTAAATTTTGGGGTTGTTTGCTGAACAACAGATAACTCAAAAACTACAATTTCATTTTATGGCCTGAATAAACTCATTGTGACAGCAGAAAAGAAAGCCGATTGCTAATTTGTAAAATAATGAAACTTTTAACTTTTAAATTATCCATTTATTACCTATAGAAGTTATTTTAATTGTCTTCCATTGGCTAACTCATTAGTTAATCATGACATAAACCAATGTTTCCCAATACTTTTGATTCTCACAGTGTGAAGAAAAGTGTCACAGTTACTAAGTCAAGAACCTGCACTTGTACTTCCATCACCTGAACTGTACACTAGCAGAATCAGTCATTTCTGTCCTAAGTATTTTTGTCTCAGTTTCATTTTTATCTGTTAACATAGTTAATATAGTTATAAGGGAAGCTGGGATGGCTCAGTGGGTTAAGCGCTCGCTTTACAGCCCCGGGGACCAAGGATCAAATCCTGGCCCTGGCCGGTGTGGGACCCATATATATAATATATATATATATATATATATATATATATATATATATATATATATATATAATTTTTGTGACTACACCCTCTAGCCAAATATTTTTTATAAAATCAACAATTTCCAGGCCCAGTTCAACTAGATAACAAAAGCTTATGAATTCTTTTTTAAAATGTCTCTAAATTAAGAAATATGAACGAAGTTTCAAGTTAGCAAGATGAAAAGAGTTCTGTGAATAGATGGTGGTGATAACAGCAGAACAATATGAATGCACTTAATGCCACTAAATTGTATACTTTAAAGGTAAAAATGAGGGATGCTGGGATGGCTCAGCAGGTTGAGTGCTTGTCTTGCAGCCTGGGGGTCCAAGGATCAAATCCTGGCCCTAGTCCATGTGAACCCACATGCTGAACTTCAATGTGCCCCAGTTTGGTTCTCACTTGGGTGAGACCCTGGTCTGGTTCCTGTCCTGCACTGCACCACACCCACCTGTAGAACAAAACTATGTTGAAAACTAATAATGCGCAATTATGAAGATTGCTCAGGGACCTCCTCCTTCTCTCTGTCTCCCTCTATCTCTCTCTTTCTCTCTCTCTGTCAAAATAAATATAAAATGTAAAGATGGTAAATTTCATGTTATGTCTCAAAATGACTAAAGCAAATAGACTTTATAATAATTTTCAAAAAAATTACACTGGGCAAAGTAAGCCAGTCACAGTATACATATTATATAATTCTATTTATATGAAGTTCAAAAACATGGGAAGCCGGGATGGCTCAGTGGGTTAAGTGCTCACTTTGCAGCCACAGGGACTGAGGATTGAGTCCCGGCACTGGCCCATGCAGACCCATATGCTGAACTGGGGAGTGCCCCCAGTTCAGTTCTCACCGGGGTGAGACCCCCAGCCCAGTTCCTGCCCTGTGCAGCCCCGCGCCCACCTGTGGAATGAAACTATGTGGAAAAACCAATGATTTACAACTACAGAGACTGTTCTGGGCCCTCCCCCTTCTCTTTGTCTCTGTCTTTGTGTGTGTGTGTGTCTCTGTCAAAAACAATAAAAATAAATCTTAAAAAAAAACAGGTAAAACTAATCTATGTAATAAAAATTAGAAGAATAGATCAGGGGAAGAGGTAGAGTTCCGGGTGGGTATAAAGAAAGATTGACTGCAAGGGGAACTAAAGAACTTTCTGGGGAAATGAAAATGTTTTATATCTTAATTGGAGTATAGTTACACAATTACAGAACTCAACAAACAACACACCTCCAATCTGTACTTTTTACAGTATATGCAAATTGCACATTAACTTTTTAATGTGGAGGTAACTAAAGATATTAATCTAGAAATTAATTCATGAGAATTATCCCCTGAAACAAAATAATGGTATTTTTTAACCACCAGAATCATTACACAGAGTAGGTTATCGAAAGGTAAGTTGCTAGTTGGTAACAGAACAAGGACATGCTACAATTTCTAACTAGTCAGTCATAAGGGTTTTAAAGGTGAATAAAATATCACCATTCTTTTTTTTTTTTAAGATTTTTATTGTTTTTGACAGACAGAGAGAGAGAGAGAGATACAGAGAGAGAGAAGGGGGAGGGCCCAGAACAGTCTCCATAGTTGTACATCATTGGTTTTTCCACATCGTTTCATTCCATAGGTGGGCGCGGGGCTGCACAGGGCAGGAACTGAGCTGGGGTCTCATGCTGGTGAAAACCGAACTGGGGGCACTCCCCAGTTCAGTACATGGGTCCGCACGGGCCGGGGCCGGGATTCGATCCTCGGTCTCTGGCGCTGCAAAGCGAGTGCTCAACCCACTGAGCCATCCCGGCTTTCCCCACCATTCTTGAGTACATAAACTAAACCAACAAGTTATCTAGAAAGACTATAAGACTTAGCTCTCCTCGAGTTAGCCTTGTTATTCCATCTGCCTAATTCCTACCTTCTAATTCAAGTTAATCCAATTTAATTCAACAAACCCATCATACTTATTCTGTGCACGTTATTATATGAGGAACTAAGCATAACACAATAGCATAAAGGTGAATATACAGTAATGTCTGTCCTCAAGGTATTTATAAACTGGTAGATGGTAGTACAGAAGTAGATAACAACTACAAGTAAAGACTGAGTGGGGCCTGCAATATTCAAAATGAAACCCTGCACAATTCAGACCAATATTTGAAAGCTGAAATTTTTTAAGTAAGGCAAAAGATCTTAGTGGTTCAGCTCTAGGCTTATTCCCCAATGTTTCCTTTTTACTACCATTGCAGGAAAATTCCATAAATATCTATGTGTTTCCAAGAAATTTAAGAATGCAAATACAAAGGGTCTTCTGTAGTTTTACAAACAAAAGATAAAAAATTCATGGTTACAGTTCTATGAGTGGGTGAGTAAAAGGCTCCACCATATTTCTAATAAAGAATATTTAGTATGATTCAAAGCATTGCCCATCAATATTCCTGGCAATGTGTGGAAAATCACAGATTTCAGACTTTTCTGGAGTGAATTACTTTGCTTTAAAATATGAAACTCTAAAATTAGAATTATGAAGTGACAGAAAACATCACAATCTGAATTCTACTTACACAAAACCACATGTTTGCAATGCCAAGTTCTGAATTTACAGCTGGGAAAATCACCATTGAAGATAGCTGGGTCTGGATCAGATTCGCTTAACATAAAACCAGATGTAGACCTCAAATTACAAGTGACACATCCAGCCAGTCATATAAATAAGAATGATGCAAGCTGAAAGACAATAAATTCACCTAGCGCTTTATAAATTTGGCCACCCTAATAGTACTACAACGTTCCTTCCTAAAATTCTCAAATAAATTAAATGAAATAAAGAAAACATACATATCTGCATTTAAGTACAATTAAAAATCTAAAATTACTCACTTCAATTGTTCTAGGGGATGTCTTTAAACAAATTAAGATATACTAAATCTTGAAATACACCTGCTATTTAAAAAGCACAAAGAAAAGAAAACCAATTACACTGTTAGGATATCAAGTCTTGGAATGTCATCTCAGAACTCTTCCGCCCCACCCCACCCCCAGGCAAAAATATTTTTAAAAAATTTTTTTAAGTGTCACAAACAGAACAGGAACAAGCTGTACTAAGGATGTACAAAGATATTTCTTTAGTTGCTTGCTTCATCAGATACTGATTCCCCACTAGGTTAACAAAACTAAATGTAAGTCAACAGCAGTCTGTCTGCAACTATGAAATCACTTTACATTATTTGGCTTTAGAAGTTTGTATGCTATGGAAAGTCCACTTAACATTTTACCTGGCACATAAAAGCTAAAATACTTTGTGTGCCATTTGAAGCCACACCAGCTTACAACCTGCAGAGACAAGATTTCCAGTTTATTTCTCACAACCCACATGTACAAAATCCAAAATTACAACACAGAAAAGAAAAGCATTGTTAAAATTCTGTAATAATAGTAAAGCAAAGTAGCTCACCAAGAGCTTTATTTATTGGAAAGTTTTTAAAGCCTCCAGTATCCATAATACACAACATTTCAACATCTAAATTAAATACTCAAACACACAAAGCTCACCTTGGAACTCTTGAGTTCTTTCTAGGTTAGGGATCATACCTATCCTAGCTCAAGCAAAATTGAATTAAAAATGGTGTGTTTTCTTGAAAAGAAATTTCTTTAAAAGAACATGATATCAAATACTATAATTATTACACAGTTTATTAGCTGTATAGATCATATTCTTTATGAAAATTAGCTTCATGTTTCCTTATAGGCTCCTATTCCATGTCTTCAAGAATTAAGACTGTCACTTAGCATCATATATTACTGATATGCTGCAACTGCATCATTTCAGAAACATCAAATCCTACTACACAGTTTAGCCACAATAGTGAGTATCACTGAGTTAATATTATGTCCACTTACTGCTATACAGAATTCAAATATGCAATCCTCACTACCATATGAGATCAAACAATTTAATACTAACAAAATTAATAATCACCCTAAAATGATTATTCAAAATATTTGAAAGATGAAACGATATGGGTTAACAAAGTGTTTTCAGTGATGCAGAGACATTTGGAAACCCCTTTTGTTTTCAACTTAAGAAATGCTTTCTAAAATACACTAGGCAATTTCCCCATTTTAGGAAATAAAGTTCAGAGAGTCCCCAAATTATATATATCCTTTACACATCAATGGCTATTTGGGGAATGGAATGGATATATTCATAGGATGTCCCAAGACTTCCACTTTCTCTTTATACCCTAATCACTACCATGCAATATTAGAGTAATACATGTTGTTAAAGATTTAATTTGAAGAAGAATGAAAAGAAACAAAAAACTACAAAAGTTTAGCCTTGTTTAAAAAGTCAACATCAGGTATCTTCAAATGTTAAAACAGAGCTCTAAGCTAACAAAATGAAACATTCTTGACCCATAGAGCCTACACAGTAAGTGGCATCTTTTAATTTGGCCTGCCCAACACACTTCTTTCCAAGCTTCTTCTAGCCATAAGAGTAGGCAATTAACCTAAACAGAGCTAAATAACATGTCTCAGTCATACTAATTAAACCTAAGGATAGAAAACTGACTCGAGTTGAATCAATCAATCTTTCCTTAGGATGCTTCCAATCAGAGATAGAGAGGGGAATGCCCCTTTTCTTTCTGATGGCAAAATTCTCATCTAGTAAATTCTGAATCCAACTGCCTTGTTCTTAACTTCCTTAGCACTCAAGTTCAATCCCACTTTAGAAATTTTTCCTCAGCTATGCCCTGGAATGCTCTTCCTCCTGATATTTGCATTACTGGCTATTTCCTGTGATTCAGCTCTCTGCTTTAACATCCCCTCCGAACAGAGGTTTTCTTAAGCATCCACTTAATCACTGTCTCATCACCTTATTTAAATTCTCTATATAGCACTTATAACTTTATACTTCTTTTTAATACTCACTGCAGTATCTCCACCACCTATAATAATGTCTGGCACAGACTACACATTCCATTCATAATTTGTTGAATAAATAAATGAAATCAGTGAAGAAATGAGCCCAAAGCCAGCAACCAGGTCCTAGCCCCAAGGGGAAGTAGGCCTGGGAAAGTACAGCCATTATGGAAAGAGAAAAAGGAAGAACAAAAAGTCCTGGAGGGCTCAGAATCTCTTCAGTCATCCCAAGACCAGCTCCAACCCTGCCCACACTAAAGTTTGCTTATATATCAGAGGTCATCAGAATGTGAGAAGAAATACTACATATAAAATAAAATGCATGCATTCTGTAGTATCCTTCACAAGGACTGTATTTGTGTCTGTTTTATGATGTATATAACATATTATTATAGTCACATATAATACACAATGTCTAGATAAATATACCCATACTGAATGTACAAGTATATCTGATGCCTGATAGAGGTGCACAGTCGACAGTCTGGAGACTATCAGTGTTCATGCACAAATTTTCCTTAAGCTCAAGTGTTTCAGGTTTCTTTCATTTCTAACCAAGAGACTTGAAATGTATTTAACACATATTTGATGCTCAAATGCTTGTAAAATGCTGAATGCACAGACTAATACTTTATGGCTGCAGAGGACAGCCAAATGAAAGCTAAAGGTAGATAGACTTCAAATCTACATCAAAATAACTTTCTAAACTTCAGACCTATCCAAAAATTATCACTACCTCTCAAACTATAAATTTCCTACTACTGGACTGATTCAAGCAGAAGCCTGATAACCATTAGTAAAAAAGATAAGACATGATTTTGCACCTGTGAGGTAGTCTTATGTACCAAAAGTTAATTGAATGCCACTAAATGCTAGCAATGTAAAGATAATTCATTTCAGTCCTTTCCCCCTGGAGGTCACAATTTAATAGGCAAAAAGAACAGACTTGCAAACATATATAGTATATATACATAATATATTGATATACATGGTACAGTGTCAACAGAGAAAGGTGATGATTAATTCTGCATAGGTGGGAATATTTAAGTTGAATATTGAAGAATAAATAAAAGCTAGTTTTCCTGTTACGTAAGAAAGATAAGGGTATTCCTGACAAAGGAACAAGTGAGAAAAAAGCAGTTTCATAAAGTATATAGCATGGAAAACCTAAATTACAACAAATAAGGTGGTCTGTTGAATGATAAGGTGCCTATGGTAGGAAAATACCACAAATAAAGGTATAGAGGTACCACAAATAAAGCCAGAATATGAAGGGCCATGCTAAAGAGTTTGGAAGGAGCCATAAAATAATAATGACAACTATTATTTACAGCATACTGCTTTGTACCAGCCACACTAAGTTCTTTAAATAATTCTTTTTTTTTTAGTTTATTTTATTTATTTATTTATTTATTATTTTATTGTTTTTGACAGAGAGAGAGAGAGATACAGAGACAGAGAGAGAACTGAACTGGGGGAACCCCCAGTTCAGCATATGGTTCCGCAAGGGCCGGGGCCGGGATTCGATCCTCCGTCCCCGGCTCTATAAAGTGAGCACCCAACCCACTGAGCCATCCCGGCTTCCCCCACACTAAGTTCTTAAGACACACTATCATTTTTATTCCCCAGAAGATTCCTATCATTATATCCACACTTTTTAAATAAAGTTCGGCTAAAGAGAAATCAAGTAATTTGCCTAAAATCACAGTTAAGTTGGTGTCAAAACAGAACTCATATAAGGGTTCTGAGAGGGACATGAAACAAAGAACACTGATAATATGAGTGTATTTTAGGATAAAGGCTATCCGACAATGTGGATGATGTTATGGAAGTAGAATAGGCTAGTTTTAGGGAAATGCTACACATAATTATAATCCAAATGAAAGTTACTGAGGAAGTGGGAATAAGGGAAAGGAAAACTTAAAGGATTTCACAGGTTTCTACTTGATCAAGCAGGTGAAAAAGTCAGTTTAGTAGAACACATGAGAAATATGAGGGTTTGTCAAGAAATTCGTGACTGAAGAGGAAGAAGAGTAAAAAGTAAAACTGTTTTTTTCTTTTCAATATATGCACCCTTAACCCTAATATACTTTTCAGATCTTTCAATAAGTTTATTTATACGCTTGGAAAAAATGTTTATTTTTGCCCTCAATTGCAGCTTTAACTTCTTTGTCATCTGTAAATTTCTTCCCTCACAACTGTTTTTCATATTTGGAAAAAAATATTAATCAAACAGAGTCAGGTCTGGACTGCAGGGATGGTAGTTTAATGTTTGGAAGCCACAGTACTGAAAGGTAGCCATCGTAACACTGCTCTCATCCAAGGGTGCACTGTCGAGCAAAAGCAGCACCCCTTTGATCCATTTCCTCTTCTTTTCTCCTTCGCGGATTCTTTAACTGTTTCAGCAAACTGGAATAGTACTCTCCAGTTATTGTGACATCCTTATCTTTTTAATCAATCCACAGGATACCCTCCATACCCCAGAAAGGAGTAGTCATGATATTTCTAGCCAACTGAGATACCTACAAGTTCTTAGAGGGTGGCGTGCTCTTTTCATACCACAGCGTAGACTCCTACTTTGACTCAGGCTCATATGAACCCAAGTTTCATCTCCAATGACAATCCGGTTTAAAACTTTGTCTTTGTTGTCTCTGCAGAGGTCTAAAAACTGTCATGAACACTCAACACACTGTTGTTTCTGAAATGGTGTGAGTATTCTCGGTACCCATCGTGCACTAACTTTTGATATCCTTAGACGCTACTGAAGAATATTCAAAATGGTTGTAAGCGACATTCAAACCATTTCTGCAAGCTGCTTTTTATTCAGTCTGGCAAGTTTTCAACTTGTATGACAATGTCTGAGGAAGTGGCCTCAACAGAGCATCCCAGATGGAGGTAATATTTAATCAAGTCTCTGCTTTGATTGAAAAGGCTATGCCACTTGCACACCATATATTTCCCAGAGCAAGACAAGGATGTACACTTTAACCGCTTTTATTCAACATAGTACCGCAAGTCCTACCCAAAGCAATTAGACAGAAAAAAGAAATAAAAGGCATCCAAATGGGGAAAAAAAAAAAAAAAGCTCTTATTATTTGCAGATGACATTATCCTATAGAGAGAGAATCCCAAAGATTCCACCAAAAAACTATTAGAAATAACTGAATTTAGTAAAGCAGCATGATACAAAATATTCAGAAATCAATGACATTTTTATGTACCAATAACAAACTCAGAAAGAGAAATCAAGAAAACAATCCCATTTACGATCACATAAAAAAAAATACTTAAAAATAAATCTAAACAAGGAAGTAAAAGACTTTCACTCAGAAAAATCACAAAATACTGAAGAGAGAAATTAAAGAAGATACAAATAAATGGAAACATATACTATGCTCATAGATAGGAAGAATTAATATAGGTAAAATGTCCATACTACCCAAAGCAATATATAGACTCAGTGCAATCCCTACCAAAATACCAATGGCATTTTTCACAGAAGTAGAACAAATAATCCTAAAATTTATGTGGAACAATAAAAGACCCCACCAAATAGCTACAGCAAGCCTGAGAAAGAAGAACAAGCTGGAGATATAACACTATCTAATACCAAATTATACTACAAGGCCATAGTAATCAAAACAGCATGATATTGGCATAAAGCAGACACATACATCAAGAGAACAGAATAGAATCCAGAAATAAATCCATGCCTATATGGTCATTTAGTCTATGACAAAGGAAGCAAGAATTTACATTGTAGTAAAGACAATGTAAATAATAAATAGTTCTTATTAATAAATAGTCCTGGGAAAACAATATAGATAACATGCAAAAAAAATGAAACTGGACCACTTTCTTATACCTTATGCAAGAATAAACTCAAAATGGATTAAAGACTTCAATGTAAGACACAAGACCATAAAACTCCTAGGAGAAAAAACAGGAAATAAACTCTCAGACATTACCTTTATTAATATTTTTACTGATATAACATCTCCTTGAGTAAGGGAAACAAAAGAAAAAATAAACAAATGGTACTACAGCCAACTAAAGGTTTTTCACAGCAAAGGAAAACATCAACAAAACAAAAATGCATCCTACTGAATGGAGAAGATATTTGCCAATGATAATACATCTTATAAGGGGTTATTATAATATCCAAAATTTATTTAAAAACTCATACAACTCAAAAAAAAACACTCCAATTAAAAAAGGAGCAGAGGGCCTGAATACATATTTCTCCAGAGAACATACAGATGACCAACAGACATGAAAAGATACTAAACATCACTAACCATAAGGAATAAGTGTATAAGGATGGAAATAAGTGTAATATAATACTCAGAGAAATCAACGAAGATACAGAACAGAAACCACTGGATTTAGGAGGTAAAAGAAATAAAAAGTTCAGTGGAGCTACACGGATGAAAGGTAAATTAGTTTATGATGCCTTATGAGCCATGATTTTATAATTCACTTAGTCACAAATCTCTTAAAATATTCTCCTAGTGTTAAATCTATTGAAAATCTTCCCTCTTCCTTGAATTCACATCAATTTGGTTGCCAAAACCTAATTCACTAAATCTTCGTTCACAGTGTAAAGTAGTGTGTCCAATCTTTTGGCTTCCCTGGGTAACACTGAAAGAAGAATTGTCCTGGGTCACATATAAAATACACTAACACTAACAATAGCTGATAATATAAAAAAAAAAATTTAATTGCAAGAAAAAAAATCTCATAATGTCTTAAGAAAGTTTACAAATTTGTGTCGGGCCACATCCAAAGCTGTCCTGGGCCACATGTGGCCTATGGGGAGCAGGTAGGATAAGCTTGATGCAAAGTATTGAGAGATGCATCAGATAACATACTTTTATCTGAAAGTAACAGAAAATTCCAAATACCAACTGGCTTATACAATAAGGAAATGTATAACCACGATCTCACATAATGAGAAGTCAGTGGTAGAGAAAATTCTAAGCACTGAAAACCAAGCTTCAGAAATTCTCTCTAATTCCCTTGGATCTGTCCTCCTATGTGTAGTTTCATCAACAGGCCGGAAGACAGATAATCAAAATAGTTTGAGACTGGGATCTGCCCATTGTTGAATCTGTCACTAGCAAAGAAAGGGGATGCCACTTAAACTTACCAGAATCGATCTTGGAACTAGGCATGGGGAGCCTTTGCTCTGAGTCATGTGAAGAAGGGTTAGATGCCTCAATAAAACAGGTTCTATTATAAAGGTAGACAGAAGAGTAACGCTAACAGGCAATCACCAGTAGACAACATAGGAAGTTTTTATTTTCAGGTTTTTCTAGCTCTGGGAAAGTTTTAAAAATTATTTTAATACAATGAAGAAAAGGCTTGAACAAAATAAGGGCCAATTTCCTTCCTTAAATAAGCAAATGACAACCTCAGAGATAATCAGTGCTGTTTTACAGGTCAAGAGAAAAATTGTGAATTTGTAAGGTTATCACTCAAATTTCTATCACAAGAATAAACGTATGTATGTGGGCATTTTAAAACCAGAAGCCTGTTACACTTTATACTTTAAATTGTTATTTTGTTGGGGATAAGATGGTAAGAGATGCTAACATAGTGGAAAGAACACAATTTGGAGTCCAGTTACCAGGCTCTACTACTAACTCTTCCCCTAAATTACAGTGTTATCACAGGTGGTCACCTAATATATCTAGGTTTCAGTTTCCTCCTCTGTTAAATTAAAATGTTTGGAGACATAATCTTTAAGTCTTCTTTCTGGTTAATTCATAATTATAAAAAAATATTCATTTATTAATTAGAAGATTTATGCAGACTACTTAAAGTTGTAGTTTTGGGCTAGCCCAATCCTAAAGATGATTCCCAAGACTCCAAGCTAATGACACCAAATTTTTCCTACAAAATTTCTCTTTCATGAAAACGTTCACTGTGGCCAGAAATATAAATAACATAATGTTATAACTTCTGAAATAACTCAAGAATTTAATTTAATTCAATTTCTCTTTAAACCCAAATTCAATATTAAATGGTTACAGCAAATCCTTAGTGTTGGAGAGGGGAACAGAAAATGACAAACTTTATCACTTCGAACTGCAATTAAACACAAGATTTTTAACAACTAAGTCTAAATGAGAAAGAAAATGGAAATCAACACCCAATGAGAAAGCTGGATTTCAAGTCACATTCAAAAATGAAAATTTCTGTATAGAGTAAGAAATTAAGGAGGAAACACGCCCCCCAAAGTGAAACTACTATACAGGCCTATAAGAAATAAAATCTAAATGTCTCATGAATTTCTCTTAAAAGCTGTTGATTCACACAAAACTGATAGAAACAATTTCCAAAAGCAGGTTGGTGGCAGTAAGAAACAGGAAAGGAAACCTCAAATTAATGGGTTTTGGCAAACCAGATACAAATCATATGGGACGACTCAGGATAAAACCCCATCACTTTAGCCAAATGTATTATGACCTGGAGTTGGTTCTTCTCAAAATTATTAATAATGAAAAATACTTACACAGGACACAAATGATTTGCCAGGAAAAAAAAAATGTACTTCTTTGAAACAGTTTTTAAAACAACAAACCACCCGCAGAAACCACATGGGCACAAAATGAAACGATTCTGGTCACTGATTTGTGGAGCATTTAAAGCATTCCCCAAGTGAAAGACTTAGCATTAGGCTCTATTTCTGGGACAAGCAGAACATCCATGAAAATACCTGATTTGGAGCTACCAAGAAAACAGTGCAAACATACCATCCAACCTACCCACCACTCCCCTACACCCACAGCCTGAGCTTCAAGAGAAATAATTATCTACAAGGATAGCCTTACAGTTCTGGAATGACTTTTGTGTTTTAAGGAGACATTTCTTTTCCTCACAGTAATACTCTATCATAGAAAGCTTAAAATTTCTCAAAATAAAATAAATCTCAAATACTCAAGATTATAATATTAATGACATATAAGTTAAAACCTTGTGGAATTGTCACTTTAAAATCCAAAACTCCCTACTATCAGTAGTAACATCCTTAATACATAAGGATACTTAATTTATCAAATTATATAATATTATAATACCCCAGTGAGATGGTATATCAGAGAGGCAACCCTCAAAAAAGAATATAGAGGAAGAGATACCGCTCAAGAGACAGGCAAAAGAAGAAGGCAGGAGATGAGTAGCAATGTAGCTGCACTGAAACACTAGAAGCTGGGTTGCGTAAATTAAATAGGAAAAGAAGCCCAGAAAAAAAAAAAAAAAAGCCAAATAAAATCAGAGCCAAACAGTCTAGCACACAGCACTGTCAAGGGAAAAATGCAAAGACTAAATAAAAATTTTACTTGCATACAAAAATACCAGATAGCTACTAGATATAGTAACAGAAAACAAAGTTTATCTTGACCCTCAGTATGAGAAAAAAACCATCTATTCCTTTAAATGAGTGGAAAAAGAAAGAAAATTTTTTTTGACGTAGCCAAATGTATAATATTGTCTCTACAAGACATAAAAAAAAAAACACAATAAAGACCCAGCAAGATGGAAAAACTATAGTTTACATATGTGTGCAAACATATTCTTCATCATTTTTTAAATTTCCTAATACAATGCCATAAAAATTGAAGATTTTTCCCCTCTACTTTGGTTCTATGTAAGATGCTGACTTTTCCCTTGAATAGGCTGGCAAAGCTCAGCTTGTCAAATCTTGCATAACCTGGGAGAACACATATAATTTTCAGAAGTAAAGAAAGAATGGAAAAATAGATGACTTTCCAAGATAATCAACTTTAAATTGTGCCTATCTATAGCCCTTGTCCTCTAGAAATGATGTTACCGGTGATATTTGTTACCATATGAATGAATCCTCAAA
This sequence comes from Craseonycteris thonglongyai, assembly GCA_004027555.1. Taxonomy (NCBI): domain Eukaryota; kingdom Metazoa; phylum Chordata; class Mammalia; order Chiroptera; family Craseonycteridae; genus Craseonycteris; species Craseonycteris thonglongyai. The sequence goes on along the minus strand of PVKE010021268.1, from coordinate 801 downwards.
AGACCAAAACACTGGAGCTTTAAAAGTAAACTAGCAACATAGCTATCTTATAAACTATAGTTTCAATACAATGAAAAGGATAATAATGCCAAGGACGGAAAGCACTGGGACTTGCCACCTAGTCAGTAAGTTTTACAGATCTGAAGAAAGATAACATGACACTCGTTTCAGAAAATAAACCAGTAAACACTATAACTTACTATAAATTTCTAATTAAATTTGTACACCAAAATTATTCACATTATAGTAAAATAACTGTGTTTCTAAATAGCTGCTAAATACAATGATCTATTATGGATAAAGAGATGAGAAATACCCGGTTGCTCGAGGTTTACCAAGAGTACCATAAAAGATGGTCCAAATTCCAAGTGTGTAAATTTTATTCAAAGATTTAATGATAGGTTAAGAAGAAAGACCTTACATTTTTATAAAGTAATTATAACATAAATTATAAAGTATAGATTATAAAGTATACTTTATAAAGTAGAATAAGAGATTAAACAAATAAACAAAAAAATAAATCACTTGTTTTTTAAATATTACTCACAGACATCCTCACTACCACCCACTCCTGGAGCATCCCTTATCTTCTGCATTATGGTTACAGCGATCCCTCGTTTTTCGCGGTTAATGGGGACCAGAACCTTCCGCGAAAGCTGAAAAACCGCGAAGTAGGATTTGCCCCTAGGAATGTTCGTGTATGCGGGTACAAGAATGTTTTAAATATGTAAACAGTATTCATACTTTACTCATTTAAGACAAAAATGACAACAGTATACGTATTTACTTAAACGTGTCAGT
>PVKE010021267.1:0-26689 GCA_004027555.1 Craseonycteris thonglongyai | reverse complement strand
ACAACATACAGGGCATGATACTAAGTAAAATAAGTCAGACCATAAAGCCAAATACAGTATGATTTCACTTATATGTTGAATCTAAAAAATGAAACAAATGAACTAACAAAACATCAGTACATTCGTAGATACAAAGAACAAATTGATGGTTACCAAGGATAAATGAAGCTGCAAGAAGGTTCAAAAGGTGAGAGAGATTTAGAGAAACAAACTTCCATTTATAAAATAGATCACAGGGGATGTAATATACAGGACAAGGAATGTAGTCAATAATATTGTAATATAATAACTTCGTGTGGTTACAGATGGTTATTAGACTTATGGTAATCACTTGAAGAGGTTATGTTGTACACCTGAAACCAATATAATATTGCATGCTATTTTAATAGAGCAAATTAAAAAGTCAAAAAAATTAAATGTCCAATAGTATGATATTTTTGAAAATCAATTGTGTATATATATATATATATATATATGTATATATATATATATATATATATATAGTGTGTGTGTGTGTGTGTGTACACGTGCTGTATGTGTGGTTATACCCACAAACTTACAACAAACACACCCATAAATACATGTAGTTTTTGTTATTATATATCATATCATATCTCCTTTATCCATTTATCTATTGATAGAAACTTAGGTTGCTTCCATGTCTTGGCTATTCTAGATAATACCGCAATGCCCATTTGGGTGCACGTATCTTTTTGAATTAGTGTTTTTATTTTCTTTAAATAGATTATCAGAGATTTCTGGGACAAAAGACTGTTCTTTTTTTAATTTTTTGAGGAAGCTCCATACTATTTTTCATAGTGGATGTACCGATTTACAATTCCATGCCTTTTTGTTTTTATAAGCAAAACTTCAGTGAACATCTTAATAGTCTATTTTTCAAATATATCCTTAGTTATGTCCTTAGGACAAATGCACAGAGGTATAGTTAATTGATGCAGAAGTTAGAGGTTCGGTGTTTTTTTTTATTATTTTCTTTCTATATGTCTTTGGATAACAAATTGCTTTCTAGGATATTGTACCAATTAAAAATGACAAAATGGGATATAAAGATTCATTCTCATAAAACTAAATATTGTTCTTTTAAATGAGATAAACATATTGGTTAATTATTTTGGCTTATGTTGTAATGTAAAAATTTTCCAGGTGATTAAACATTTTAATAATGTAGTTCAAAAGGCTTGGGTATATTCCATCTTATGAAGCAAGATAGTGACAGGCAACATACTACTAAGTTTCTACATACATTTATGAATATTTTCGTAGGAGAATTTCCAACTAGTGGTATGTCTGGGAAGAATGTACATTATTATCCTACAGCACACTGACTTTTGTTAATTGGTAGGAAAAGAATAGTAGCATTACAATATGAAAATTTCAAAAGAATATATAACTCTGTGTTTTGTGAATTAAAAACTCTGTTTGATGTCTGGTTTTAGCCTTGTCAAATTATAAATGGACTTTCATTCCAAATAAAATAAAACATACACTTATTGTTATTATCAGTGGATTTGTACTATGATGTGGTCCCTATTTACTTGGATCATAACCTTAAAATTGTCCACTGTTTTTCACTATGCTGGTTAACTGCTCTAGCCTCACTAACCTTGTTTTCTTGTCCTCCACTACACCACACTTGTTTCTCCTGGGACTTTGCAAGCACTCTTACTGATCTATTTCTGACTGGCTCCTTATCATTTAAATCTTTGTTTAAATACCATTACTTCAGAGAAGCATTCCAAATAAGGCTAATTAAAATAGGCTGGTATGATCATTATTGATTCACCAATATTTCTGGTTCTACTCCTGCCAGGCCTGCAGTCGGATTGCATTTCCCTACCTCTTCGGCTTGCTTTGGTCCATGAGATGTGAGAACATGTGGCCTAACACTGCTAAACGGAAGTCTTTAGAAGCTGGCATATAATTTGCCTCATGTCCTTACCTAGGTCACTGCAACTGGTGACATTCAACAGTGAATCCTCCCTGAGAGAGGACTTGGAAGAGAGCCCCACACTGACCCATGCTGGACATGTACTGTGAGAGAAAAGGAGATGCTTGGTTCTTTTATACTGCTCAGTCTTTGAGGTGTTTTTTAATGCACCAAACCCTTGCCCACCTGGAATAATACAGATTTCTGCTCCCTTTAGTCAGTGTCAATGTTCTCTTGTTTTACTTATAGTTGTATGAAATCAGTGTTCTTATTTATTCGTTCATTCATTCATCAGTCCCTTCTTTCCACTAAAATGTTGTAAGCTTCTTAAGAGCAGAGGCTTTGTCCATCTTGTTCATTATTGTACAGCACATAGATTATTGCTTAGTTCATGATAGGTTTTTTCATATATAGTTATTGAATAAATGAAAAAAAAAAGAGGAATTCCTGTGGAATTTAGTTGAAGACAACTTCTTCCCTTGGTAAAACAATTGTTTCCAGATTCCAAAGACATTGGCATACTTAAGAAAAGAGAACATACTAAGTTAGAGTTCTAATGGCCATTAATTTAGTGTAACTATAGCTGTTGATTAGTGTGTGCCTTTTCCTGTCCAGAAATAGAAAAGCACAGATACATTTCTACACGTTTGTATCTCCCATTTGTTTCTAAAGTTTCTCGTTGTCTTTTCACATGTCAGGCAAAAGCAAAGAATGGGGAGAGCTCTTAATATGCTGAACTGCGACATGACCACTAGCTTGCTAACTAGAAACATATCAGTGTGAATTTTGCGTTTTAGGTGGTTCATATACTTAGATTTATCATTTCATGGCCCAAGTTCATCTGAGCTCATTTCTTATGGAATAAAAGAAGCACTCGGTCTTTTTGTGTTTTGCTTTTATAACATTCTGAAAATGTTTACCCTTAAATGAACTTTTCCTGGCCCTCTCAAATATATTTCTTTTATCCTATTCCACTTGTAATTTACTCTGGTATTTCATTTGTATATGTTATATTAGTATATATCAGGAATATTTTCATGTTTGATTGACTGCTAAACAGAAACAGGGTAGCAAGTGCCTTAATTAGATCATGGCATCATTTTCTCTTATCTTTAAACTACGTTGGCATCCAAAATAGTTCAGGCACTTTCAAGAGCACTATACATCAGATAAATCTGCATAAATTCACAGGGATATTTTCTAGGTCTGATGTGAGATATAAGTAGGCTGACCAGATGTACTGTTTTAAAGGGCGTAGAAAACAATAATATTGTTTTGTTTCCTTTCAAATGATACATCTGTTCAGCCTTGCTTCACTGGGTTAAATTCAAGGTGTCGGGTAGGTTGACTATACATACCATTTGAAATAGGACATTACTGTTTTCTGTCCTGTTTAAAGTGGTATGTCTGGTCAGCCTAGGTATATAATAATACATTTTCTGATTGGGTTTAAGTATGTTGTTTAATCATTTGGGGCTCAATTTCCTCCTCTGCTACATTAGGAAACAATATTTCCTAGCTCACAGAGTTGAGGTGAGGATTGAACTAGATAATACATTTTACATCTAGGGCCTGTCACATAGTGAGCACCAAAGAAATGGCAATTTTCTTACTGAGAATAATGGTGCATACCTACAAGACTAGTTTCTCAAAGACTGATTTCAGCAGTGCTATATATTACAAGTGCTATTTCAGTCAGAATTCCAGGTATTTGTAAATCAAATTCATTTGAAAGAAATAAAGAATGACAACAGCTATGTGTTATTGAAATGATAATAGTGAAGAGCTTTATATTTGTTTGTTACCTCATTGTTGACAAAACATTTGTACTTTCAAGTTCTTAGGTAGTGCTGGTAAACCATATGTTTATTTGGAGGAAGGGCATTCCAAGCAGAAGAAGCAAGGAGTCAATGCCAAGGGTCTAGGAGAAACCAGACCTGCCAAGTCGAGTGAATAGCAGTAATCAATGTGGTCAGAGCAGAGCAACTGAAGGGAAGAGATGTAGGAGACAATAGAGAAAGAGAGAGAGAGAAAATTAGGACCATATGAGGTAGGTCATTGTTCATTCCTTAGGCATTGCTTTGAGTGAAATTGGTGGGGAGAGGCATTGCTGAGAGGGAGCCATGACATGGAACTCAGTTATGTTTTATAAAGTGGCAAGGGTCATTCTGTCTGCTGGCTTTAGAATAGACTATAAGGGAGTCTAGGGTGGAAATGAGGATACCAGGTAAGAACAAAATATCGCTCAGATTTGAAGTGTGGTCACACTGGGGTCTGATTTGAAGGTGAAGGCCACAGATTTTCCTGACAGATTGGATATGGAGCTATGATAGAAAAAGAAAGCAAGAGTCAGGACATCTCTAAAGTTTGTGTCCTGGGCAACTGCAGGATGGAACTTTGATTCTTCAGGCAAGTTGGAGCAGGTTTCAAGAGAAATATCAGGAATTTAAAATGTCTATTAAGTAGAGTTTAAAAAGTCTATCAGACATTCAAGAGTGTGGCTACGTGAATACTCAAGATAAAAGAATGGAAGCTTAACAACTTTATTACTTAGAAAACAAATATAACCCCAGTAGCAAATATTATTCCCTGAAGGAAAGATACCAGTTTTAATAGATTGTTCATTAGTACTGAGTAATTAATATTTCAGAAAAATTAACAAAGGAGAGAGAACTGGCCACTGACCTTTCAAATTGACTATCAATTACGAACCAATTGTGTTCTTAGGCAAAGAGGGAAGTCGTTCTTTCATTTTATAGCAAAGAAGTGAATGTTTCCAAAGGGTTCATACATATGCCTATGAGAAACATAAAATTTACTTTTTAGGATAAGCAAAATGGAGAAAATAATATGATCTTGCTTTAAACTAATACATAGATTTCCCAGATCATAGAAGATCTTCCCATTGACTATAAAGACCTCTGATCAGCATGTTTTGGGCTGAATTACAGCTTTAAAAACATTCTCTGTGCCCTAGAACTGGGGGGGAGGGGGGCAGGGGGGACAGGGGGGCAGTGTATATATATTATATATGCAAATCTTTAGTCTGAATGAATCAGGAACAGTCATTATTGCCTTAAAGATTTGTATTCACATAAAGTGGTATGGATTTGTCTGATGGTAAATTTTTGTATGTTATTTACTAGTATAAATTACTGCTAATAGTTTATGAACATTAAGGTAAAATCAAAATACTTAACTGACTAGTACTGTAACTAAATTTGTGTTTTATCATTATGGGAATAATGACAACTTTTAGATAACTCACTTAATATCCTTTAAGGCACATTCAACCTGAGAAAAAGTTTGACCAGTTCAGAAAGTGTTTAAGGGCCAGAATGTGAGAAAAGCAAGGTAGGATGACTAGGGTTTTGAAAGTTAAGTGCCATATTAGGAAGTTTAGTTTTAATTTTGTAGACAGTGGGAGTCATAGAAGTTTTTCAGTTGGAGCTAGGATTAATTTCAGGATCTTAGGAAGATATTTACACACATAAGGAATATTTTGGCAAAATTGAGAATGATTTAATATGTATGTAATTATAATGATTTTAATAAATCATCTCATTTTTTAAGAAAAGGAAATTAATTAACATATGTATATATTGTTAGAAAGGTAAGTTCAAATTAAGATCTTCATTGTCTGTCCCAAAAAAGTTTAGATCCATATTTATAGATATTTGGGGATGATGGGATGGCTCAGCAGGTTAAGTGCTTGCTTTGCAGCCTTGGGGTCTGAGGATCAGATCCCTATCCTGGTCAGTGTAAACCCATATGCTGAACTGGGGTGTGGCCCTCAGTTTGGTTCTCGCCACAGCGAGCTTCTTGTGTGGAAAGCCTTCGGTTTGGCCCCCAACTCATAGGGGCATGCCTCCCATGCAGGAGGCCCCCAGCCCAGTTCCCGTTCTGCCTGGCCCCCGCCCACCCGAATGAAACCATGTCAAAAATGGATGATGTACAACTATGGAGACTGCTCTCCGGGCCTTCCCTTCTTCTTCTTCTTCTCTCTCTCTGTCAAAAACAATAAAATAAATCTTAAAAGAAAAAGTCCAGAGCTATATTTATAGTTAGATGTTTTATTCCCCTCAAACGTTAATATTGGAAACGGAATTTATGATTTTTCCTACAAACATGTACTCTTTTTTTAGTTTACATTTCTCTTCATAGGGTACCATTACTATACCAAGAAGATTGGTTAGAAAACAGAAATAACCCTTATTTCATCACTATTTCTTCATCACTATTTTCTCCCTTATTTATTCAGATACTAAAATTAAAAAAAACAACAACAAACCAAAACATTGTTTTTCCCCAAAAGTCATATATTTGAGCATCCACTGCCCCCAGTCCATGACTATAGATTTATCACATCACATGGCAAGAACTTCCACAGCCTTCCTTGAAATATCCTTAAGCTTGTCCTATGTTTCTTCCCAGTGAATCTTTATATCCTTGGCAATAGCAGAATACTGTTGTAGAAAGAACACAGACTTAGAACTGAGAAGAGAGTTGAAATCCCCGTTCGTCCATTTACTAGCTATGTGATCTTGGGCACACTTCTTAACTTCTCTGATCCTACTTCTTTATGTATGATGACATACTATTTCAGTCATGGGATTATTATGAGGATTAAATAAGAGAGTGTGTAATACCATCTCTGTCACTGAACAGGCCCTCAGTGAAGTGATTCATCCTCTTTCCTCTAAGTTCCAGAAGGTGCCCTCTGGTCTAACATATGAAAGCTAAATTCTTCTTTAGTTTTCACCCACAATTCTCCTATCTGTGCACATTAGAGGGTTACACTTTTTGTCCCATTTAGTTGGTAAGACCAATGACTTGTGCCACTTTTGAGCCATAGCATTTAATTGTCAGCATAAGATCCTCCACTATAGTTTTTACTCTAGTGTGACCATAGATAAAGCATTCTCTTGTTGGGCCTGTAGAACCACAAGATCAAAGCAGTTGGGATCGCTGAGTCATTGCCTAGAGGATAGTTGCCCTAAAGTGTCTCTTGCACCTGCAGTACATTTTATGTGAGCAATAAATAAACTTATGCTAAGTGAAGTCACTGGAATTTCAGGAACCTTTGTTACTATGGCTTAACTTTATCTGCCTCATTAAAACCCAGCATTCTCTCTGTTTTCTGGCCTCACCATCGCTATCTGATCTTGGAATTGATGCAGTCTGGCTTCTTTACTGTTAAATTATCTCACTTGTTTATCACTTTGTGTGTTGGTGCATGTTTTTTTCTATCTCTTCTCCCTCCTGTTTACCTAGATTAAATATCACACAAATATCAGAGCCCAAGCTTTCTATACCTCATAGGTACCGGTATGCATCAAACTATTATGCTCTTAAGTATAAAAGACCTAAACATATTTAAGTTCTAGTTGCTTTGTAAAATAAGCTTTGAACATTCTTGACAGTAACCTGTGTCTTCTAACTTTCCCCAACCCTATGACCTGGTTCCCTCATCCCAAAAGTCTCTTCCTTCTAATTACCTTTTGAAAACATCCCTCTGGTCATGAACCTTCACAGCTCAGAACTTTTCCCTAGCACTCCTGCAGGGAAAGGCCAAAGGGATAAATTTCAGACATTTTAATGTGACATTTGAGGACTTTAGGGCCAGTCCCAGATTTTTCTTCTACTGTTTTTCTATGCAAGTATAATTTGATTTCTTCCAGTGGCATGATTTTGTCCATGACACTCATCCAAGTTGGAATGGCCTCATTTTGGCCTATAAAATTTCTATGTTCCCAAAAAGCACTACCAAGAATGAAAAAGATTGATAAATGAGATTGTATTAAAATTGACTGCTTCTTCATCAAAATGTTCACTAAGAGAGTGAAAAGGCCATCAATAGCCTTGAAAACATATTTGTAATACATATATCTAAAAAGGGCTTATTTTCATTCTATGTAAAGAACTACAAACCAGAAAAAAAGACAATCAACTCAAACATATACAAAGTACTAGAACAAATGTTTCATGTAAGAGAATCCAAATGATCTATAAACATATTAAAATTAGTTAACTTTATAAGCAATCTGGGAAATGCAAATAAAAACCATGATGAGAAACCACTACATATTCACCAGATTGTTTAAAATTAAAAAGCCCGACAATACTGAACATTAATTAGTATGTGGAACCATGAAAAAACTTATCCAGTAGGTAAAAACTGGTATTACCTTGTAAGGTTAAATATGCACATAAGCGATGACCCAGCAATTAAATAATTAAGTGTGATTATGTTGGCCAGGATTTAAATACAGAAATGTTCAAAGTAGTACTGTTTATAAGTGCTAATAGCCTGGAAACAACTCAAAGTTCATCAAAGCGGGAATGAATTAATAAATGATATACAGTGGAATACAGCACTAAAAGTAAATACATGGGTCTAATGAGTGAATAATAAAACCACGATGTTGAGCAAAAGAAGTCATATACAGAAGAATGCCCAGTGTCAGTTTCCCATATAACATTCAAACACAGGCAAAACTAAACTTACTTTATTTAGGGATGCATACTCAGACAGCAAAACTATAAAGCAGAGCAATAGTATGCTTTCTATCCTATTTAACAAAGAAGTTATCTCTAAGGTAGGGGGTGAAGAAATAAATGTACAGTTTAATTCTGAAGCTGGTAGGATGCTGGTTACCTGAGTATTTCCTTCATAATTTTTAACTTTTATGTATTTTTATGTCTTTGTTATTTAGTGACAAGAAAAAAAATTTTAAAGACCTTTCTCTTTATGGAATTCACTCTAATTACTCCATGAGCTTTCTTTCTCTTCTGAACATTAACAGTTATTATCTGTACAAATCAATTAGTCATTGCCTTATGACATTCCTTCAATTGTTATCTTAAAGTCTTATGTACCTGTTTTATAGTGATTCAAAGAGTATTTTACTATAGATCATCCCTCCTCCCAGCTTTTAAACCCCATCACAATGATTTACACATACAAGATACCTATTTTTTTGCACAATAATAATCAGAGTCTCTTAAGCAAATCGTATAAAAAAGTCCAGAGATTATAAGAAAGAACTTTTCAAAAACAATAGTTTAATAGCAAATGGAAAACAGAAAAAATGTGATATGCAACAAACCACTTTTTTTTTTTCAAGAATGAGGAGATGAATCACCAACTGATTCTGTGACCAAAATATCATAGAGGAAATTCAGAAATAGAAGCTCAATTGAGAGAACTGAAATAATCATCAAAGAAATGAAGGCATTCATGTTTATTTTTCTCAGGCCAGGACATTGTGTGTTCAATTGCTGTGATTTTGCTATTTTATTTCACAGAATTTTTTGGAAGAAAATGGTATATTCAAATTTATGTGGTAATTATTAGAGATTATTGATAAATAATTTGAATAGTCAGGAAATCAGTCTCTCAAGAGAAAGAAACTTTAAAGGTTGTTTATTCTTGATACCCAGCCATTAAACATGCTTGAATCAGTTTATAAAGTAGCTCCTGAGTGATCTTCTATCATATTCTTGATATCATATTCTTCATATCATATTCTATCATATCTCCAGTGAGATACTAATATGTATTAAACTGAGATCTTAGTGTGTTCTATTGCTGCAGTGGGTTTAGCTTCAAAGATTGCTGTTGTATATTTTACATGCAGGGCTATTTTATACTGAGATGTTATTTCACACTCCCACAAATGATATCATTTTTGTTTGTTTTACATCATAATGTAAATATCTGAGTCTTCTCCATTTTATTCACTGTTGCCAGTGACACTTTTAAGGAATAATACTTTCTAAGAGTGGGATTGCAGGCTGATATTTTAAATAGCAGCATGCATCCATAATTTTAAGCACCAAAGCTTTATAAACTTTGGTGAGCTGAGTGAACCAGTTCCTATCCATGTGTTTGTCACTGGATAATTTTATTTCACTTTAAATTACTGAATACAATTTGACCGGGTCATGATAAGCTTACTTGACTGTTGGTTCCCCACACATATGGACCCTTTTACATTCAAGGCTGAAATGATGTAACCTAGAGACGAAATTAAGTGTTTTAGAACAACAGTAAGATACCAGCACAGAGAACACAAGCTGATTTAAATCACTGCCTTTTTGTTTCCCTTTCCTTCTTTTTTTGTTGGGAGTTTACCTATAAAGTTGGAAATTAATATCTCAGAAACTACATTACAATCTTAGATGTTTGCTATAGGAATAAGAGCAATATTTGCTCAGATAAAAAGTAACTGCCATTCTGTTTGTGAATAAGTACTTGAAGAAATGGATACAAGTTGAATAGTTTCCTACATAGAAAGGCTGAAAACAAGAGAGAAGTGGACAATTCTATTACAATTATAGAAATGTATAGCCTGAAGTGTTTGAATGCATTATGGTCTTTTAGATTTTTGTCGAACCTGACACCTCAATCTTGGCACTACCTGTGAAGTCCATGCCCAAGGGCATTAAGGATGTACTTATAATTGATGCATTCAATGGATTTTACTTAGCTGTGCAATCTCGTCACATCTCAAACTTTCCTTTGAGCTCTCAGTCAAAATAAGTCAATTTTTAGTTATGATTCTCATAATTTGTCCATTCCTTGCTACAATGATTTTTCATCATGAAAAATATGAATTTACATGCTTTCCTGACTCAAGCTTTTTAAAATTGTTCTTGACCGAGAGAGATATACAGAGACAGAGACAGAGACAGAGAGAGAACTGAACTGGGGGCACTCCCTCATTCAGCACATGGGTCTGCACAGGCCTTCGATCCTGGGTCCCCAGTGCTGCAAAGTGAGCGCCTAGCCCACTAAGCCATCCCGGCTTCCCCATGACTCAAGCTTTTGACTAGAGCAATTCATCCTGTATCGTGGATAGAATGCTCATGATTTTTATCTTTTATTTATTATGTTAACCATGAACTTGAATGGGATCAGTGATTGTTGTATCCACAAAAGAGGTCTTATTTATTTGATGAGACTATTTGACAGCATTCTACACGGAGATTGCCTTTTACTTGACCATGGGCTAGAGTCCTCTGTTCTAGGGGTGTGTGTGTGTGTGTGTGTGTGTGTGTGTGTGTGTGTGTAGGTGTGTGTGTGTGTGGGGGGGGGTGATATCAGCAGCATATCTGTGAAAACCTGACTATCACATTCTCATCACTCAAGAATATCCTGAAATCTTGATCATTTATTTCCCTTTGTCTTCTTTATTTCTTCCTTCTGTAGGTCAATGACTAAAAGTACTCTGTTTCAAGCAGGAAATCTTCAGGACACATAGTGTACAATGCAGAAATTTTTTACTATCTGCTTTGTTTGCAGAACCTATTACACAAATCATGATACTGATAACCTAAGACATAGATGTTATTGGCATGTGTTCCAAAAAATTGACTAACTTAATATGTTGAAAATGTTTTTAATCTCTGCCTCTTAATTATTTTGTTTGCTGAATGTATGTTATCTTTATAGCTTTCTGTATTACCTATCTAATTTCAGCTTTAACTTTTAATAAATATATAAAATATATTATTATAGTAAATCATGTAGTGCATAAGGAGACAGATGCCATAGAAAACAGCAAATAGATAAGGGAGATGGAATTTGGGGGACAGTGAAAGGAATGCTGAAATACTTGTAAATAGAATCATCAGGGAAGGCTTACTTGCAGTTTGTTAATTAAATGCATCAGAAGTAATTAAAATTGAGGTGTTCCAAAAACAATATTAGGGTATGTGTTCTTATGAAATACCTATTACTCATATACTCCAGTCATGTGCATATAAAGGCCGCATTGTTTGAGAGGGCACGTAATATTTTCTTAAGTGAAAAGTATGATATAACTCTCCATTACCTATGGAAGTTAAAATGTTAAATTCATAGTCACTCATCAGTTTCACCCTAGCCAATATGGGAATTGAATCAAAAGTATGAAGTTTTAGCAAAATGGCCTAATTTCACTTTTATCATTTTTGTGGCAACTACTTTTCTTTTTTTGTGGATATATCAAAAATAAGATAAAATACATAAAAATAAAATTGCAGATGGAGGTTAAAGAAGTAAAAAAATTGCTAGATACTGAAAGTTTCACAGTTAAGCTATATTGTATAAAACGGATCATTTCTTTAAACATAAAGTTCAGCCATTTAAAATCTAAATTTAATTTCTTACTTGCTTATTTGAGCAAAAACTCAATTGTGCGGTTTTATTTTCTAGAAGACATTTTTATAAACCCCATTTTTTTTTTCACATCTCCTATCCAACTTAAAAATAAAAATGATTGCCAACTGACGCTAAACCAATAAAACATAGTCATTTTTAATTTTTTAACTTGGCCATCACTTGAAGAGTCAACAAAAATGGGTTTGTTTGTATTAAATAAAAAGGCAACTAATCTTTGTAACATGAACATATCAAACACATTTTAACATGTAAGTGTGCATTCTTGGAGTCAATTAGTTCAGTGATGAATTTATTTAGACCATTGCCATTCAAACTGTAAAAGCAGAGTTAGCATCTGGAGAGTGTTATGCAAATAGAAACTCACCTTGTTTGCTTTTGGATGTAACTGATGCTCCTAATTCAGCTGACATGTGAAGTACCCAATGTACTCTCTCCGAATGTGGGTCTGCTTTCCCTTCCTTTTTGTTTATATTTAAGGACAGTATTGTCTGAAGTAGTTTCGAAGCTTTTAGTCTTACTACAGCTCACTTCAAAGTGTACTGAAACAGAGATCTGATAATGTAGCAGAGACAGTTATTTGTTCACTATCTACCCATCTAGGCCTTCTTCTTTGCCAATGCAATACCAAATAGGTTGAAGTATTTACCCCTTGAGGAACATGATCTTTTTTGCCATTTTAGGGGGAAATCCTAATTTCTCTTGAAGAAATTCATTCTCCTTAACATTAATCAGTTTAAGGGGTCACATTTTATTCAGTGAGGTATGAGGGAATCTATTGAAAGCCTTCTATGAATGTTTCTTTCATCTTAAAAGGGGGCATTAATGATCTCTTTTAATACATTAAGTAGTTTGTATTAGTATTATTACCATTTTTCATATTGGAAAGCCAAAGCCAATAAGTTTTTACTTTAAGATAAAGCCCACACTAAGGATGGCAGACAGATGGCCAAAATCTGAATTTTGATAATATTCCTTGGTTACCAACTTAATCAACGCTATATCTGTCGTAGGTCTGGACTTGTTGTTCATTCATCAAATATTCACGAGGGCCTACTGTACAGCGATAATTGTTCTGAATACTGGTTTATAGTTTTGAAAAACATATGAAAAATTCTTATGCAAAGAAGCTGACATTCGAGTAGAGAAGTCAGACATTCAACAGAATGAAATAATAAATTATATTATGCATAAGAAGATTGTCTTAGCTCTAGCTACTGTAACAAAAATACCATAAATTGGGTGGATTATAAACAACAGAAATTTACTTCCCACAATTCTGGAATCTGGAAGTTCAAGTACAGGGTGTTAGCATGGTCAGATGCTGGTGAGAGTCTTTCTTTAGCTAGCAGATTACCAACTTCTTGTGGTATCCTTACATGTCTGAGAGCAAAGAGGAAACAAACTTCCTTTTGACCCTTATAAGGGCACTAATCCCATTCATTAGGGATCCATCTACATGACCTTATCATATCTTGATTACCTCTCAAAAGTCCCACCTCCTATTATAATCATATCAAGGGTGAAATTTGAAGATATACAATTTGGGTGAACATAAACATTCAGCAAAGTTGATGAGAGCAATGAAAACAAAGAAATCAATACTAGGATAAGGTATGCTAGAAGATGGAAAGGGTATTACAGTTATACACAGAGTCATCGGAGAAGGCCTAAGTGAGGTGACATTCATCAAAGACAGCAAGGGGATATGAGAGAAGAAAATTCCCTTGGGAGTTTTTTCATCACTGTTACTTGCAGAAGCATGCTGATGGCTATTAAGAGCACAGATAAGTTACTCAAGTCTCCATAGGAACTGATACCTTCTTGTACCTCAGTACATGTATGTTTGCATTTTTTTGAAATCTGATATCATGGCCAATTCAAGTGACTTCTATGAATGTGTTGTCTCTGCCTAATTATCTGTTGAGACAAACTGCTTTCTCTGAATCAACTACTTCCTACTTTTGGCTATTAAGGTTTTAGTAAGGTGAAAGAGTTTGCAGGCGAACACTGAGTTTGTGATTTTATATTATCTATGCCACTTTCACCATGCTCTGGGTAAAATTTCAAGCCTTCTGCATTTATGACCCTTAATCTACTTAGTAGCCCTATGGGCATTTGTATTAGTATTCTTAGCATTTCCATATTAGAAAACTAAGGGATAAATGGTGAACTTTGTAAACATCACTGAGTAAATGGTAGAGCATTAACTCAAAGCAAGGAATTGTAGTTCAGTGAGCCAAGGCAAGGGATTGAGTCCATGAGCCAAGAGCCCAAGCCATGAGATGTAAGATAAAAAATTATTTTTCAGGTGAACACTGATAACTGTAATAAAGCTCTTGAGAGAATGAATGACCATGTTCCCTTACAGGTTGAAGAGCCAGTGTAAATCATTACACTCCAATGGTCCTTTACCGCAGTGACTATATAGGCCATTTTTAAGGCTAGTTGTATCCAGGGTACAAATAAATATGTTGTCACACGTTAAATAAAAGCATATAATGATAAAATCACTTACTAATTTTTATTTTTTCTAATTTAGATCAAATGAAAGTTAAGAACGTTATTATTATTATTTTGTTGTTGTTGTTAAATTTATAGGGATGACAGTGGTTAGTAAAAATTACATGGGCTTAGGTTCCAGGTGTACAATTCTATAATACATCATCTACGTGTTGTACTTTTTGTCCACCACCCATGTTAAAGAGGGAGGAGGTTGGGGAAGGAGGAAGGGGTACTCAAATATATGATGATGGAAAGAGAAAAAGCAATATTGAGTCAATTGGCAGTTAAATTACAATAATATGCACTATGAATTTTGCTATAACCTATTATAAAGAGGAATAATTGTAACCACAAAACAGCAAAGCTGAATACATTTTATTAACATGGTACCTTTAATTACCAACTCATTTATAAACTGCTGAATAAAATAGTCACCTGTGGTGAAAGTTTCCAAGATAAAGTCAGTAGTAGGTTATACCTGATATTAATTCTGGAGAAGGGAAGGAAATAATAGTCTCTGGAGAAGAAACTTTGGATAAGGGAGAGGGTAGGGAGAATTGAGCTTCCAATCTGATTGGGTGGGGGTCTCAGAGTGGGAGTAAAAAAAATGTATGAATGAACTTTAGGGTATGGTGAAGGTTTTCCAAAGTGTTGCAAAGTATTAGTCCTCGGGATGTTAGTAAGTTTTGGGTTAATAACCAAACAAAAGTTTAGGTAATAAAATAATTTTGTGAAGACCCAAAGTAACAGAGCTTTAATTTAATCATTTGTATTATAAAATTTTACACATGAGGGAACTTTTTATACTATATTTCCTAAAATGATTTATCCAAGAAGAAAGTGTACCTGTCCTGCTTTTTTTTCAGCAGGAAATCTTAGAAGGCTAAGATTTCATGATAGATATTTTGAGAAATAATGAAGAGCAATGAGACATGTGTGGGCATACCTAGACATTTTATCAAGTGCTCCAGAGAGTTCTTTAGGAACCAGGAAAAAGATCACTGCTATGGAACAAGAAGGGGATGAACTGAGCCCTTCCCATGCATAGTTCTAGCATTGGGAGTGGAATTTTTTCACAAGTGTAAGTCCCATTAGAGAGTTTACTATTGGGCAAGGTGACATTGCCAACTAGCCAGCCTTTTGGAACCATGTAAAGTTTCCGTGTGTTGATTGAATGCCTGGCAACCTGATGATTGAAGCCTCTGTATGGAAATGTGGTTGAGAATATTCCAAATACATACATTTCCAACGTTTTCTAATTAAATGCCATATTATTAGGTCATGGCCTGTTTGCTCGTGAGTGCTCTCACGTCCTTCCACTCTAAGCAGTACTTTGCCAGTTAACATTTTGGCTGTGAGACTTGAACCTCTCTGGCGCATCTGTAGAGTTCTGAACACATTTCAGATGTTGGGTTAATGTTAGCCATCAGCCAACTACTGCAGAACTGGATATATGTGACAGAATTTTTCCCAGATGTTATCTTTTTTTATTGCAGCTCTCTTCTAAGGTAAAAATTATTTGGCCACGTTCCTTTAAAAATGTACACTAAGTGATGATATCTCATAGTATCATTATCAAATGTTTAAAAATGGTTAATACTTTGCTTCAGTTCCTGAGCTCTATGCTATAGTATTATGGAAATACCTTTTATTGTTAAAGAAAATATAGTAAATCAATGGAACCATGCTTTTTTTTCAGTTAAAGTATTGAGTCGTTAAGAAATAAACTTGATACAGTGGACTCTCAGTTAACTGACATCCATGCCAGATAAATGTACTATTATTCCTTTAATTTTGTTGTTGTTGGTTGCTTAAGTTCTGGTTAACCGAGAGTCTACTGTATTTTTTCTTTTTTTTATATATCTTTTTATATTTATAGAGAGTAATTATTTTATCTTCAGTGCATATTTATTTTTATTTTACTTTTGACAGATAGAGACAGAGACAGAGACAGAGACAGCTAGAGAATCGAACTGTGGGAACTCCCCAGTTCAGCACGTGGGTCCTGCCTGGGCCGGAGCCGGGATTCGATCCTCGGTCCTCGGGGCCTCAAAGCGAGCGCTCAACCCGCTGAGCCGTCCCGGCTTTCCCTACTGTATTTTTTTAAGATTTATTTTTATTGGTTTTGACAGAGAGAGAGAGAGAGAGAGAGAGAGAGAGAGAGAGAGAGAGAGAGAAGGGAGGAAGGCCCAGAAAAGTCTCCATAGTTGTATGTCGTTAGTTTTCTACATAGTTTTATTCCACAGGTTTGTATGGGGCTGTGCAGGGCAGGAACTGGGCCAGGGGCCTCCCACATGGGCCCCAGCAAGAACTGAACTGGGAGCACACCCCAGTTCAGCATATGGGTCTGCATGGGCCAGGGCTGGGGCTGGGACTTGATCCTTGGACCCTGGGGCTGCAAAGCAAATGCTCCACCAGCTGAGCCATCCAGCATCCCCACTACTATATTTTAAGTATATATATTTGTATTATTTAGGAGAAAAATCTGAACTATGGAAAATTGAAAAAGGATCTAAAAATGGAAAGTAAAACGTTTGGTGTAATGTAGATGGTGTCAATACATTTTACTCAGCATATCTGTATATATGCGGATTTTATAAAAATATTTCTATGAAGCCTGCCAAGTATATTCGTTGATGTCACCTTATGAACATAAAAATAGTTAGCTCCTCTATTGATACATTGGAGACTAATAGCCCAGATAATGACTTCTGTAAGATCCTAGGACAAAGGACTTCTTTAGGCACTTGTTCAGGGGTTCTTTGTCCATAGTCCATACCAAGGGAATTGTATTCCAAATGTGTGGGCTTGTGTTAATGCATTTTTCAAGTGAGAATGTCCAGAGCTTTGGTGAGATTCTCAGAGCTGGTCCTTTACCCAGGAAAAGGGAAGGAGTCACTATTTAGTGCTATAGTCCCCAAGGCAGGGCTGAGCCATGGTAGCCTCATAATATATCCTTAGTACACTTACTGCACCTGAAAAAGTCTTGGGGGATTTATACTTAGTGTTACTTCAACTATCATGTAATCTTTTAAAAGTGACATGATCATTTATTATAACAGAGCTCAGTCAAATACACACTTCATCCATTATTCCTGGGTTATTTCCTACTTGGCGTGTGTGTACCAGTATGTGTGTGCACCTGTGCACATGTATGCTCTCCATATAAGCTTTGGTGGAGTGTGACTAAACCATAGTCAGAAGATATGTCTTAATGTTCTCAGTTTTGAGGAGTAATGCTCCCATTTATGTAAGCTTAAGCATTTACAAACTGGAGTTTGTTTGTTTTTTTAACAAATCAATTGAAACTTTAAATTTATAGTTGTAAGATTAATTGGGGTGGGGGATGTGAACAGGTTTGGGAGTATTATTAAGACTATCAGACCCGCACTAATTTATTCTTAAATTAAGAACAATTTTTTTGAAATGCTGAAAAGTACCCAAAATGTTTAGATTCTGGCATTTTAATGTACATGCAAACACATGCATACTCACAACACCAAATAAGACAGTGTGCTGCACATGCTCATTTAAGCATCTATTATCAGACAGATTTATTATAGGGATAGAGAACATGACTCATGCTGAAATCACAATAGACTTCTTTGATTGCTAAAATGAAGAACTATAAAAATCTCCTTTATTTAGTCAGTTCAAAGTGAAAATGATTGTCCTATGAAGACTTCATTAGGCAATTTGTATTGAGGAAGGAATCAAAGCAATGGAAGAGCTAATTCAAATTTCTGACACTAAATATTCTCAAACAGGAAGTAGTTTCCTCAAGTAATTGTGTTCCCATGGAGACGAGCATTAAAAGTGAACTCCAAGTATCTATCAAATGTTGGGCTTACACATACTCCTAACTACTTATCTGGCTTTTTCATTCAGTAAATGTTCCCTGACACTTCCAGTGACTATTGTAATAACCTTTTTTGCTGGCTCATCACAAAGGAAGAGGTAGAAAATGACACAGGACACAATGAGGCTGACGGGGGTGAGGTTCCTGGTTTGGCTTGATCAAAACGTCATGTGTCCTTCATGTTCTACCCTCACCATATCCATCTTCTCAAAGCATAGTGTGTTGAGCATTTCTGAGGACCATTTTAATATAGTTTAGTTTGCTTGAAATTAAGCATTATACTAAGGGACTTCACTTAAAAGTATGTGGGACAAATAGTATAACTTCGGCCACACAGAGAGTGTCAGATTATCATGGGGCAAAGCTAAGAGTTGCATAATAATGCTATGTTGAAATTATATTTTGCTTTTAAAGCAGTTTAATTACATTGGGACTGGACTGTAAAATATATAACTCACTATAGCATGTAGTAAACTCTATCTGCAAGCATACTAGAAGTCACCAAAAAGAATCATCATGACATGCTAAACTCTAGTAGACCTTAATCTAACTCTGGAATGTATAATATTACAGTTAAGGGGAGAGACAATAATGAGAATTTGTCTATAAAAGAGGACTCAGTATAATAAAAATATTCATTCACAAGGCACTGTGGGAAGTGAGTTGTCCACCTCATGCATTATTTATTGAGTGCCCACTGGACACAACATATTACGATGGAAGCTTAACCACTCCTTAGCAGCCTCCAGTCTCTGATCCTGGACAGCAGGCAGCACAAAAACACCCCGGCTCTTAGACAGTTGCTCAAGTATCTCATACAGACCTGCACTTTGTGCAAGATGGAGCAGATATATATCTTATGGAGGGACAGTTCAGGTGAGGGGATGTCCTGGAGGACTCTCCTTATTTTCATTTATGATCTAATCTCTAAATCTCTGCCCTGCACAAGCCCACAGAGATCTGATAGGTGCAGAGGAATAGTTTGACTGGAGCCAAGGGAAGCAAGCCTGTTATGACCTTTATGCATTTATGACAAATATTTATTCTGCACCCATTATTTACTAGGTACTGTTTTGTAAACTGGGGGAAAAGCCGTGACCAAAAATTCTCAAGGAGCTTACATTCTAGTAGCTACTCTTCTCCGCACTTCCTATGACTTAACCCACTTATTTTTTTTTGTAAGATGTTTTTTATTGTTAGAAAGAGAGAGAGAAAGAGAGAGAAGGAGGAGGGCCCAGAGCATTCTTCATAGTTGTACATCGTCCGTTTTTTATGCAGTTTCATTCCACACAATTGGATGTGGGGCTATGCAGGGCAGAAACTGGGCTGGGATCTCCCATATGGAAAGCACACCCTGGGTAGGAACTTGGGGGGGCCTTCCACAAGTGAAGCATGCCCCAGTTCGGCAAATGGGTCTACAGGGGTTGGGGCTGGGACCGGAACTCAGTCCCTGGACCCTGCAGCCACAAAGTGAGTGCTTAACGTGCTGAGCCATCCTGGTGTCCCCTTAACCCACTTAATTCTCATAAAAAGTCTGTGTGGGAGGTGCTATAACCCCAATTGTGTAGATTAGGAAACTGAGGCTCTGAGAATTTGCAAATCTTGTGGAAACAGAATACCGGTACATACCCACACAGAGGCTCCTTAACCATTTTGCTATCCTGCATGTGGACACTTGGAACAGCAATGTGTATTTGGAAGAAAAGTGGGGCAGGGCATTGGAAAGGTGCAAAATAATGAACATTTCCTAGGCACCGGGCTAGGTGCTGCACTCAGATTATATAATTGTCTCATTTAACATTTATTTTATGAGTTTAAATGCTTCGATAAGGGTCACAACCAGTTAAGTGGAAGGATCAGGAATTGAGACTCCAAGGTCTCATCATATTTTTCCTTTATACCACTCTGCCTAGAGAATAAGAAAATCAGAAGGCCAACACTTGAACACTTGTTTTTCAAATTTGCTTTAAAAGTGCTTGGGTAATTTTTATTTGGTTTGTTCACTTAGCTGTTTTTAATGAAAATCATAACAACATAGCCTCTTAGACTTCTAGCAGATTTAGTGAATAAATTAATAGGTATGTCTGCCCTTGAAAAGAAGTTCTTATGATATACTCAACATGTGTGTGAACAGGGTTTCTCATATCCTTTTTTATTTTTGAGAATATAGAAAAAAGTGTGGCAATATCATTTGAAAATTTTCACATCCTATTTCACAAAAATTTTTAGTCTTTGAGAGTACATGTCATGAGTGAAAAAAATACTTAAATTGGGTAATCATGTGACGGACAATGTGCTTTTATGTTTTGAGTTTCTCCCCCTGCATAACCAGCACATAGTAACAAACAGTCACATAAATGATTCACTTACTCTCAGCCATGCTTGCTGCTGTAAAACCTCCGCCCTCTGCACAGAGTCCTTCCGGGTTTTCCGGGAACTCTGCCTCCCCCAGATTGCCTGACATGTGTGATGCACAGGCCTGCTTCCCAGTCACATCTCTGCACCTTCTGGGTGCCTTGATGACCACCAGACCCCTCCAACCCCCATGACATCTGGGTCCTAGAGCCCTTGAAATACTAAAGCAGCTTAGGTTTCTGCTTTAAATAGTCCATGGTCATGACTAAGATGCTAGTAAAGATGCTCTTTTGATTTTTTTCTTTCTAAGTGTCCCCTATGGGAATACAACAGAGCTGGAGTAACTGAAAAATCCAAGCAGTTTTGGATTTTTAATATTAATCATATATACTCAAGATCACCTCTCTTCACAAGCAACTGAGGCTTTCTGCTAAGCTCATCATTTTGGGCCACCATTTCCATCAGAACAATCATTCTACAGGGAGTTGCACAGCCCAATTGCAAAAGGCTGCTAAAGGTCCACCATGCCAATTTACTAAAGATACCCAGAGCAGTCCAATGTACTCTTAGACTCAACTTGGGATACCCCACAATACTACCGGTATATAATATTATAGTAATACCTAATAGAAATGAAACATCACAAACTTTGTATTTCATCTTTATTACTCCATCAGTAATATTTTCATGAGTTAAGTAATACTTAATGTGATGAAATAACACGTCCAAGAATATAAAGAGTAAGTGACAGATATGGAACATTCATGACTTCTGACCCAAGTTCAAGTCTCTTTCTACTATATCACAGTGTTTTCCCATTAAGAAAAAGAAATGTATAAGCTTTGTTTTTAAAAAACATTAAAGCCAGAAATATTCATTTATGTATCGCACATAGAGTAATACCTATAGCAAATTATATATTTTACCAACCCAGAAATCTAAAATACAGGCATAAAAGTATTCAATTATGCTATTAAGAGCAATTAAGAAGAATTGTTTTTGTTTTCACTTTTGGATTGTCAGTAGTCACATATAGTTGCCAAGGCATCATATTTGAAAAAAAGCATTGATTTAATTGATTCCAACTGTAAATCTGGAATGCATCTTTCAATTTGTGAAGTCACAGTTATTCTTTGAGGCCTCTGGATTATCACATCATTTCCTATGCAAAACATATTATTTACTGACAGGTTTTTAAACTACAGATCTCAAAAAGTAGAAAGAATTGGAAAATATTTCCACTTTCTATTTAGTGACCAATTTAAAATAAGTGCTTATAAGAAGGTTATTAAATTACATGAGCATTTATGTCTCAATGAATTAACAATTCATAGCACATGACTAAAAAAAACATGAAACAACACAGTACCTATCTCCAATTACACATTGTATAAAATGTTGAGTGTGTCTCTATGAGTGCTCACATACACATGCGCACCATGTGGGTTAAGTCAGACAAATGTTCTGTGTGGGTGGTCTAGGACGATATAACATAAACCACTTACTCAAATAAACCTATCGGTTCTTTCTCTGAGTCTGTGCCAGGTGGACCAACTAATAGCTGTCTGAGAGTTTTTCCTTTCCTGATGCTTGTCCCCACACAATATGCTATCTGAGTATATGAAATGATTTGTGCATGAGAGAGACCATCATTAAAAAAATAAAAACCTGCTAAACAGAGGTCAAGATCGTAAATTTGATTTTACAAATGAGAAATAACATGTTATGGATCCAAAGCCTGCACAATATAGTTAAATACATGCCAACACACATATAGGAAGTGTATGAGCTACACTTAGTCACAAATCTGCAAACCCACCTCGTCTTGCTCTCTAACTTCCCCTCCCATCGACGCTACATAGCCAGATGCAGAGAATTCTCTCTGATTGCTGGAACACTTCTGCATCACATTTTTATTCTTTCCTGCTCTCCTCCATTTCCAGAAATTTTACACTTCACGATTCCACTCCACAGAGCATGTCTGCAGTAAAATCATCCTAATCGAAGTCTTCTGTCAGTAGCTAGGGGATTTTTGTATAAAGTATACAGTTTATCACAGCATGATCTACTCAAGTTTTTAGTGTTAGCATCTGTGTAAACCAATTTACACACTGAGGTTCCAATTTACATTACAAAATATGTAATATGAATTCTAAGATCCTCTATCATAGCAGTTATGATGAGATAAAGACTTAATATTCAAAAGGAACTTCATAAAATTTTAAAAAGGTCATGTACATTTCCATATCAATGGTATTAATACATATTAATCCATGACCTTTAATATGTCATGTTTATTATTAACTTCTTGTTAAATGTTTTATTGTCCGAAGTTAATGAAAAAGCACTGTTTTATTATTCCGTCCAGATCACAGGTGAAAAAAGCACTCTGGGTTTATTGATCTTCTCCATTAGGTGAATAGTAAAGCAAACGCATGCAGAAAGAAAAAAATTACAGCCAGTGCTGATACTCAGATCACTTTATTTTATTGAACATTGTTTCATTATAACATTGATGAGAAAAAAAAATGGCTTCCCGGTCAGGCCCACCATCTGTGTCGATTGTACACATTCTCCCTGTGTCTGTGGGTTTTGTTCCAGGTCCCCTGGTTTCCTCGCACATCTCAAAGCTGTGCATGTGAGGGAAATTGGTGTGTCTCCATTGTTCCAGTCTGACTGAGGGTGGGTGTGGGTGGCCTTACAATGGAAAAGTCTCCTGTCCAAGTGGGTCCCACCATACACCCTCAGCTGCCAGCCACCTGCGACCCTGAACTGTAATCAGCGGGTTGGAAAAGAATGCTCTTACTTGTTTTAACTAATCTTTTTTAAATTTATATACAGCTTCATGCGTATTTCAATAATTAGTATTAGAAGTGTTTGGGGTCTTTGCTTAGAAGTGGGGTGATATTTTCATGGCCAGAAATATGCTATAGGAACTTAGGTTGTTTATGTCACCTATCTGTGGTAAAATTGGTTTCATCATAGGTTATTTTGCTTAAAGTTGCTGTAGCTTTTAAGAACCAATCGTTGACATTAAGTGAAGACTAACTGAAAATATATTAACCATAGAATACTTTGAAATGAAGAAATGTCCAGAATTAAATTATGAATATAGTTTATCTCTCTCTGTTCTGCGAATTTCTTCCAGCATAGGCCATGGGTGGTTCAACTTTATAGTTCTATTTTATAGACATAAAATGAATGCTAAAGTAGAAACTGAATTTCTCATTTTTGCATGTAGAATGAACAGGGACACTCAGAATGCATTCATACCAAGTAAAGTGTGCTTACATAGCCTCTTGGCTACCGATACAAATTTACAACATGAAATGAGATGAAAATTGTTAATTCCTTGTGATTGAACAAAGGCAGGAAGAGTAAATGTTTTTTCATAGTTACATAAGAGATCACAGCTAGCCATCCAAATTCCTGACTGGCCTGCTATAGTATAGATAAACTGTTGGTTGGAAAGTAGCCGCTGAACTAGGCATTATAACTTCCTTTACATTTGCATTGGATGTGGGAGTAGATCTTGCCAATGGAACATGAGCAGAAGCATGGTCAATGGTGTTTGATTGTTTGTTTTTAAGTTTTCTTCCCATTCTGCCAATCTAGGCAGAGGAAAATGAGGCCCCAAGACAGATGAGTCATTAGATAGGAGTCACTGAAGTCTTTCAATCTTCACGTGAACAAAAGCAACCTTCCAGGAACACACAGGTCAGATTGTTGTCCAACTGAGACATAAGCTTCTGCTGCAGCCATTGAAGTTTTGGAGTTTATTACAACAGCTAATGTTATCTAACTAATAAGAAATTGAACATATATTTCAATAAAGTATTAATATCATTATATAATAGGTAAAATTAAGCCCTGAAGAAGTTATAAATTATGAAAGAAATGAAGAGACTGAATTATTTTTAAAATTATAAACACTGCATAAGCTAAATGTGTATTTCTTTTTTTTCAGAGATGATATATGGAAAGGTTACTTTTTGCTAGCAATTATAATTTGTAGATGAACTCTCTAGTGAGAGTTTATATAATATCTGTACAGTCAGATTTACAGATACTAGATTTATAGATATCATCTAACTTTTTAAAGAAACGATAGGTAACAAGAATACTTTTCTGGTAGTTGATATAATTTATAGATGGAATTCTCTAATCAAATATACAGGTACTATTTCACTTTACTCTGAAATACACAAACATAGCCTCTGGCCAGCACAATATTATCATCCAGAGAAGCGATCTTGAGGTAAACTGGAATTTGGAAAAATCCCTTTGTTGTGTCCCTGTTTGTATGTGAAATTGTGCCACACACAATTACATGCACATTCTCAGTCACAGTGGCCAAGGGCCAGGATCCAGGGATGGAGAGTCAGTGAACCATTTTTTATTTGTCAGACTACCAATTTGTCTTCCTGAGTCTCAGTTTCCCCATTTGTAATAGGAGAACAATAATATCCAGGCTATAGGATTTTTATGAATGTAAAATAATACACATTAAGATATTTTTTAATCTGAAAATAAAAATTCATGTGTTATTGTCATCATTTATTGGACTTTATGATAAAAAATAGAAACTCACAGGAAAGCTTGGTTTAAATTCAGCAGAAATTCACTTACTGCAGCAGTTCCTGGATTTCTGTATATTTTAAAATATTTCTGTTTTCTGTATTGTGTTTGCTCCCTTGCATTGGGTTGAAGAAAACACAAATTAGTCATCTGAGATTACCCATTCAATCCACTCATGTAGGTCAAGATGGAGACATGTTAATGGAGAAAAGATATCATTTATTTACAAACACTTCAGTTAACTGAAGTGACTCTATGCATATTCAACTGAACTCAGAGCTTCTAGAGGTCACTGTGCATAAAAAAAAAATAAAGTAATCATCAGAATTAATCATACTGACGCCTGTTTGTCTGATATTTTTTAGAATATTGTGGGAAGCTAACAGCAGTGAAATTTGGCAAACAATTTAGTGTGTGTTTGTGTGTGTTTACAAAATGTGGCTTTTAGACTTGTGGTTAAACTTTGGCTTAAACCCCATTTCCTGGAGGTTTGGACAAACCAAGTTTCTAATATACGAGATGCTGGACACCAGTTTGCAAAAGCAAAGAAGGTGGTAATAAATGCAATATTTATACATATGTAATTTCAGAAAATTGTTGTCAGTTAGAGAATAGTTGTAATAGAGAGTTCATAAAAAGTGAGATTCAACACCAGGATTTAGGTAGGAGAGATATTTTTTTATATGTTCTAAGTAAATGTATAATATGATTTAATAATTGAACATTAATTTAAGTCTTAGGCTATAAGAACTCTTCAGATAAACTATTTCAGAATGTCTTCAAAAATTAGAAGATTGATAAGATTATGAACCATAGACAGCAATATAGAATTTCTATTTTTACAAAAGATAAAAGTATAATCTATTAGGAATAGGAACAAATGGTAGTAGACCTATGGCCAACAATGGAAATCACAAGTATTGCTGGGATGAGTTTTTATTTGAATCGATATTCAAGATATGACAATGACTTAAATCAGTTGTATGCCAATTAAATAAAAAACCCACAAAGAAGTCTTGAGCATTCCATGAGTTATGACAATTACACAGCATCTTCCTTTTAAGGGTTTTAGAGTGAAGGATTGAAGTCCAATATTCCATGGACACAACTCTTTTTATTTATTTATTTATTTATTTATTTATTTATTTATTTATTTATTTATTTATTGTTAAATTTAGTGGGGTGACATTGGTTAGTAACAATTAGTTTCCAGATGTATAAGTCCACATCACATCACCCATGCATCGCATTATGTGCCCACCACCCAGAATCAGCTCCC
>PVKE010021266.1:0-26690 GCA_004027555.1 Craseonycteris thonglongyai | reverse complement strand
AAAAAAAAAAAAAAAAAAAAAAAAAAAAAAAAGAAAGAAGATAGTCTATGATAAATACTATGGAAGACACATAAATATGGCATTTAGGAGGAAAAAGATAATCCTGCTAAAAGGATTTGATTATCTGAATTGGAACCGAAATAAAATATAGTGTTGTGGTAGGCAAATATTGAGTCAGGTAAAATTTGAAGTGAAGAGTATTCCAGCTCTCAGTTTGACCACAGGTCCAAAGAAAAAGAGAGTAGGATAATTTGGAGACTAGTAAGCAAATTAAGGTAAGTGTGGTAAGGGTGGGGGAAGAGGAGTGAAGAGAGTAGAAAAGCAGGAGAAAGGTTAGCTAGATACATTATGTAGGGTTTTGAAGACCTAACTAAGAGGTGTGCATTTCAGGAGTTCATGTGAGAGAGCTACCATTATACTTGACTTCCCTAATTAGACTTTCCTTTCATCTTTGATTTCCTGACCCAAATCTTGGATAATATAATTCATAAAATAGACTAAAATACCTATTATTGAGGTTAAAGAACTCTTGATAAACTTTAAAGATAATTTTTTTTTAAAGATGACCCAGCAAGACTGAGATGGCTGTTTAATTAAGACTACTATAGTTGATATTCAGGAAATTATTTTTATAAATTGTACAAATGCATACAGTGAAAATGGATATACTGCAAAGCTCTAAAACATCGTGCAAATAAAAATAACTATAGATATGTATATATGGCATATGTGAGTTTCACTACCTAGTATGGCTGGAGCAGAAACAGTGCATGCCTATACTAATATGGGGTGGTCAACAAATTCACAGAATGAGACGGTTATTGGAGAGGTGGAAATACTAGCGTACACAGTTTGATCATGTGACTTATTATTGGTATAAGTGCCAATTTTCAACATACTTGCATCCAGGTTCTTTCATATATTGCCAAAGAAGCATGTCATATGTGAAGAAAACTCCAAGTATGGATAAAATTGAATTTTGTGCTGTATTAAGTTCCTCACAAAACAAAGGAAAACACCTCAAACCATTTTGGAAGAGATGTCAGAGTTTTATGAGGACTGATGCCCTGAAAAATCTATAGTTTACAAATGGCATAGCCTTTTCAAGCAAGGCAGAGAGTCGATTTAAGACAACCTCCATCCAGGATGCCCTGTTGAGGCCACTTTCTCAGACATTGTCAAAAAAAAAGTTGAAAACTTATAATGGAAGATGCCAGATTGAATAAAAATCAGCTTGCAGAAGTGGTTGGAATATCATCTACAACCATTTTGAATATTCTCTATCAGCATCTAAGGATGTCAAAAGTCAGTGCAAGATGGGTACCGAGAATGCTCATGCTACTTCATAAACAACAGTGTATCAAGTGTTCAAGAGTTTTTGGCCTTTGCAGAGACAACAAAGATAAAGTTTTAAACCAGGTTGTCACTGGAGAGGAAACTTGGGTTGATCCTCATGAGACTGAGTCAAAGCAAGAACCCATGCAGTGGCATGAAAGGGGCACGCCATCTACTAAGAAGTTCGAGTGTCACAATTGGCTGAAAAAATCATGGCTACTGTTTTTTGGAATACAGAGGGTATCCTACTGATCAGTTACAAGGATAAGGGTGTCATAATAATTGAAGAATACTATTCCAGTCTGCTGAAACAGTTAAATCAACCTGTGAAGAAGAAAAGAGGAGGAAAATGGACCACAGAATATTGCTTTTGCATGACAAAATCACCCATGCACAACAGCAAGGTTGTGTTGGCTATTCTTTACAATCGTGGCTTCCAAACATTAAGCCACCCTCCTTTCAGTCTAGACCTGGCTGTGTGGGAAAGACATGCAATAAATGTTAACTCAAAAGATGACCAATTAACAATAGAATCCTGGAAGACTTTAAAGGCTCTGAATAACATTGGAGATGTTTTTATGGATGTCACCTTTCATATGGACATAGGCTTATCTTGCATTATATTTCATAACTAAGCCCTGTTTATATCTGTTCACCTCTATAAATAACAAGCACATGATTGATATTGATATATGGCCAATTTTACTGTTCAAAAATACCAATATTGTAATGCAAATCCTTCCGATCTGTGCCAGAACTGCTAGTTCCTGAAGTTGCTGGCTGGGCCTGTAGGCCTCCCGTAAAGAACAACACTTGTGGAGTCAGACCCGCAAAGTCAGGCACTGTGACCTCTTGGTGATCCCTGTGGGTGCTGCCTCAGTTTAAACTCAGGCTCTGACATTTACCAGCTGGTGACCTTAGGCAAATTACAAAACTCCAGTTTCCTCTTTTAAACTGCAGTTTCCCTATACAAAATGAAGATGGCATGAAAAGCAGTTTCCTCATAAGGATATTTTGAGGATCACTTGAGCAAATGTATGTTAAATACTTAGCATAATACCTGGCACATTTCTTGGTTTTCTCCTATTTAATTAGAATCAGATTGAACCTCCATCTGCCAAAATGTGGAGGGAAGTCCAATATCAGTCACTTGGAAGGCCCCCTCCTTCTCCCTTGGTGACTACGTGAACCTCTACTCACACACTTTAGGAAAGGAGCCTCTGCTTCTCAACAAATGGTAAGCCAGGGTTATCTTGAACCATGTTTCGCAAGATCCATGTGGACATAAATGTTTTAAAATAAAGTCAAACGTTCTTAGACTAGAAACCCACCCTTTTCTGTCTACTGTGTTCAATCCTCTCTTGAGGTTCTACTCCAAGTTCATACCTTATCATCCCACATTTAGTTACACATATCATACCATTACCCCACATTTAGTTGCACATTACATTATGTTCTAGTTGTTGCCTGTCAGTCATTCTCCCCAACTTTAGTGTGAACCCCTGAACGGAAGGCAGAAATAGGCCCTCTGTGTTGCTAATCAGGTCACACCAAACGGGCACCCAAATGAGGGCTGAGATTGAGTCTGGGCTCTGCTCTCTTGCCTTGGGCCCAGAAGCAGAGCTATGACTGCCAGGGGGAAGGGGTGACTTTTACAAATTTTCACAAAGAATCTTTATGGGCAGCTCCAATAGAAAACACATGTTTTAATTCTATTTCATTTTCTTAGTAACTAACAGAGTTCCAAACACGAAGTGAAGGAGAAGCGGGATCTACAGAGAAGGCCTCAAAAAACATTAATCTTAATTTATTATTTGAAATGTTTTTCGGTGAAGAGTTAAAAAAAAAGTGGATGTAATATAGGAGACTGAAATAGACTAAATGCTGTGTCCTCCCAAAATTCATTTGTTGAAACCTAATACTCAATGTACCGGTAATATTTGGAACTGGGGCATTCGGAGGTGATTAGCTCATGAGGTTGGAGCTCTTTTGAATGAGTTTAGTGCTCTTATAAAAGAAACCCAAGTGAGTTTCCTCATGAGAACACAGAAAGAAGGCCGCCACCTTTTGACTAGGAAGAGCTCTCAATAAACAAAGAATCTATTGACATCCTGATCTTGGACTTACCATCCTCCAGAACTGTGACAAACAAACAATTATTATTTAACCCATCCAGTAGTGTATGGTATATTTGCTATAGCAGCCTGCGTGGACTAAGACAAGGAACTGGAGACAGAGTATTATAAAGGTAGTGCAACTCATCTCTAATGTACAGACGACAGAAAAACATTCAGAAAAGGTTTTATAGAAAAAGCAAATCCAAAATGTTATGTGATAAACTGAAGTGTGTTCTTGTGCATCTCACAGCTGCAACATATAAGCTGACCACTGGAATTGTAAATTATTAAGGGTAATTAAATGATTTGTCACCTAACATGACATGACCACATGATTCATTGTTAAAAAAAGCCTTTGTAGTCTTCCTTGCCAACGCTGAGTCATCAGCAGTATATGAGTTTGCTTTCTTTAATTTGTCAGTGTTCCTGGAAATGAAATATTTTCTCTGTGATTTGGTAGTAGAGTTATAGTCATCAGTACATTGTTTCTTGGGAAAGCTTGGATGGCTCCATGGGTTAAGTGCTCACTTTGCAGCCCTGGAGCCCAAGGATCGAATCCCAGCCCTGGCCCATGCGGATCCATATGCTGAACTGGGATGTGCCCCCAGTTCAGTTCTTGCCAGGGCCTATGCAGGAGGCTCCCAGCCCAGTTCCTGCCCTGCACAGCCCCGCGCCCACCTGTAGAGTGAAACTATTTGGAAAACTAATGCTGTCAACTATGGAGACTGCTCTGGGCCCTCCCCCTTCTCTCTGTCTCTCTCTGTCTGTCTGTCTGTCTCTGTCAAAACACAATAAATCTTTAAAAAAAAATTTTTTTCTTAAATTGGTTCTTTTCTCTTTCCTCTACAACATTGATTATAGAGGGTAGGAAGCTTGTTTCCCCCAATTTATCTGGCATTTCCCTGCAAGCTAAAAAGAGAATGACATGGATATGGTACTGTGATATTTGGGCAAAGAAATGTAATTTTAACTTAGTAGATGCAATGTAAGTCATATATTTTTAAATGTTGACTTCTGCACATGATAAAACTTAATATGTGAGTGGTTTCTACTTGCCTTTTAATTTGGTCATTCTCAAACTCATATCTAACAATCTTTCCATGCCTCCTAAGCCACATGCTCCCATAACAGTTCAGCTCACTAACAAATCTAAGTCAAATACTTATGTAAAAATTATCTCCAAATGTTCTATGACATGCAAGCTGTCACTGGCATTTTTTATCCATATTTAATTAATATTACCTTTTCATTCTCTTTGTTTTGATACATTTATGACTATCACAACTATATGTATTATAAGTAGATGAAAGGAACTAACTTTATAGTAGACAAAACTGTCTTTAAGTACATTTTGTCAATATTTAGAAAAGTTCCAAGCCCAAAGATGAGTGTATACTCCAAATTGATTTATTATTTTTAATTTTTGAAATATTTTAACTAAGAACAGATTGCTAGTTAATAAAAGATTATAAGTAATCTGGATTGCGGAAGTAATGAAGATACAGGGAAATCAGTTCATGCAAATTATAACTTGGAGGGAACTATAATGATTTTTTTTTCTGTTGAGGATAAAATGTCAGAGGTACTGCTCAGTAAATACGCCACACATTGAATTCAGTTGCAGAATCTCCTTCCAGAAAACTTGAATATGTGACCATGTTAGAGTTACATTTAAATGTCCTTTGATTTACTAAATAAGACAATGTGAAAAATGTATCTCTTCAGTAAAGGAAAACCCACCCTTCCCTATGAAAATTATCCAATATTTTTAAACTCATGTGTCACTCCAAGCTCTCAGTGCCTGTTTAGTGCATCTGTTTGGATAATGTAACAGAATGTCATCACTGTGATCGATTTAGTTCAAGTGGAAAAGGAAATGGGCATGCCTTTATTGCTACCACTATAGTAAAAGTTGTAAGTATTTTAATATAAAACAAAAAGAAATGAATCTCCATGGTCCATAGGGGAAGCTATACTGGATAGTTTTTGTATATTTGACCTTATCCAGGTTGGTTTACATGGACCAAGAAATAAAGGTATCAATGAGTTTAAATCCAGTCTCTGAATTGGAGCTAATTAGATGACAAACACAAGTCTGCATGCACAAAGAAAGAGAATGAAAGGGAGGAAGGGAGAAAAGAGTTAGGAAGGAATAAAGGAAGAGAATGAGAGAGGGAGGAAAGGAAGAAATAAACAAATAGAAATGAAAGGGGAAAAAAGAAAAAAAAGAAAAATTCTGATAAACTCAAAATTTCAAAAAAAGTCATAAATTCAAACATTTACAGCATCAGGGAGTTGATATAACGGTGTGACTTGAAGCTGAATGTGAGATCCAACTGGCAATGGCAGGGACTGTGGCAAAGTAGCAACTGAATACCCCATCTAATGGGAACAGCTGCTTCTTAGCTCCAGTGTATTTTTCTCTTGGAGGAAAATGGGTTGGTATTGCCAAGCCTTATCTTTTTCTTTTTTAAGAAATAAGAAATTCATCATTTTTATAAAGTTTTTGGATTTACAAAATGTCTGCAAAGCCAGACCAAACACCTTTTGCAGGCCAAATATTTATCTGGAGCTACCAGTTTGCAATCCTTTCAGAAGACTAATAATATCACAGTGACCTTTTTGTAACGTATTTCTTAAGGTATGTCCAAATCAATTTTTGTGACTATCATCATATTTTAAATCATAAAACTCTTACTACTTAATGGAAAAATCTATAAAAAATAAATATCAATAATAATTTTAATGGTTTGCCTATTTTATAAATTTTTTCTTAGAGGAAAAATTCTTCATATTATAGTGGAATTACTTGGCTAGACCAATCTGAAATAAAGTAATCAAATTACATGTGATAAACATATAAATGTGTAACACAAAATTTGTATGTAGTATGTTGTGTGTGTGTGCATGTGCAGTGGGGGCAGGATGAGGGAATATTTAGCAAAGTTTACTTTATGCAGAAAATTTCTTTCATTCTCTAGTTCTATGTTTAACATCACCTCCAAAACTTAATTAATAATAATAACTCAAAGCAGCGTGATATATTTTTTAATTGAAATATAATTCACATTATCATAAAATTCACCCTTTTAAAGTGTACAATTCAGTGGTTATTTTGTATATTCACAAGGTTGTACAACCATCACCACTATCTAATTCCAGAATATTTCATCACTCCCCAGAAAAATTCATGCTTATTTTTAGTCACTCCCCATTTCTTCTCCTCCCAGCCCCTGGAAATAACAAATCTACATTCTCTCTATGTAGATTGGCCTATCTGGACATTTCATATAAATGAAATCATACACTATTTGCCCTTTTGTATCTGATTTTTTTCACTAAGCATGATGTTTTCAAGGTTCATCCATGGTGTAGCACTAATCAGTACTTCATTCTTATTTTTGGCTGAATAATATTCCATTGCATGGACTTATCACATTTTATTTATCCACTCACCAGTTGATAGATACTTAGATTATTTCCACATTTTGGTTATTATTAATAATCTGCTTATTTTTTTGCAGACATAATTTTTCATTTTTCTTGGTATGGAATTGTGGGGTCATACTATAACTCTAAATTTAACTTTTTGGAAAAAATGCCAAACTATTTTCAAAACTGGCTACACTATTTTACAGTCCTACCAGGAATGTAGGAGGGTTCCAATTTTTTTACATTCTTACCAACACTTGTTATTATCTGGGTTTTTATTATACACATCCTAATGAGTACAAGTAGTACCTTATTGCAGTTTTGATTTGCATTTTCCTAATGATTAATAATGTTGAGCATTTCTTCATGTGCTTATTGACTGTTTGTGCCTCTTTGGAGAAATGTTTATTCAAACACTTTGCCAATTTTTAATTAGGCTATTTGTGTTTTTATCATTGGGTAATGTATTGTTTTAAATAAGAAAAACTGAACTTTTATGGTCCTGTGAGGTGTCACATGAGCAGACGGTCCTCTTGATTACTGGTCTTAAGAGGAAGACATCCATTACCCCAGGTTAGCTATTACAGAATCTATTTGGACTCCATCAAAACAGCTACCTCATGTGAAAGACCTAGGGTGAGAAGTTAATCACAGGGGATGTGGTAGATCCATTTCCACAGTGATTCCAGAGGCTTTGGGGGTATAGGCTCCAAACCTGGTATTGAAATTAGGAAGACCCGTGGACTGTATCAAGATCGCAAGGCCCTGTAGGGGCAGTAGGAGCAATGACATCTCCGAAATACTATTATCCTTAGGAAGGGGGGAGTCCAGGCTTGTGATTCAATCTCATTCTAGTTAAGGGAATACAATTTTAGGGGAAAACAACTGCAGTGTGAACTGGTAGTACAATCACCTTAAAGCTAAAGTGTCCATGCAATTTCTCTTTTAAATCATGACTTTGAAATTAGAAAGGGGTGCAATGAATGATTCACCAGGACAGTAGGCAAAAGCTTGGCCTCTTGCAGTAACGTTTCTGCTTGTCTGGAACACTTCCGGTTCCAATGTATGAGACATCACAAGTCTCTGGCAATCCTTAAAAAAAATGTCTGTAATAGTGACAGCACATGGAAGTAAGCACCCATGGCAGGTATAAACTTCATCACTCATCTGGCATTTGAAAGCAGAAGAGACTGCACTCCCTGCTCAAAAGGCAAATAACTATTTGTCCACCTGAGTTTATGGCTCAGATCATATTGGTTACAAAGCCATAGGTGATAAATTTATAGAATAAAAATTATTTGGTGCATTTATAGAAGTTCCTACATATATAATATCTATAAAATGTTTGCATTTTATGTATCACATTCTAATTTACTAACTTTTGAGCATTTCAAAGATATTTTGGTCAATGAATCCAAAATCATAGACATTCTAATTTTCTATTTTAAATGCATAATTCTCAACATAAAATACTTCATATATGGTTTATCAATAGGTTGACCAGATGTTTTAAACTGGACGGAAAACAACAGTATAGTCCTGTTTAAAACGGTACATATGGTCAGCCTATCACGTTTTGCCTCTTTTGTGTAAATTTCTCTCCATTTTTATAGTCTTTTATAATTACAATCTTGTTAGAATATTTTTCTAGTTTCATTGAGATATAATTGATATATAACATTGTGCAACTTTAGGTATACAATATGACAATTTGATATATATAGTGAAATGATTACTACAATAAGGTTAATTAGCACCTCCATCACCTCACATAATGACCTTTTTTGTGTACGCAGTGAGAACATTTAAGAGCTATTCTTTTAGCAACTTTCAAGTATACTTATATAATACAGTATACTTAACTATAATCACCATACTGCATATTAGATCCCCAGAAATTTTTCATCTTACAACTGGAAGTTTGTACCCTTTGACCAACATCTCCCTATTTTCTCCACCTTCCAGTCCCTGGCAACCATTATTCTACTCTTTATTTCTATGAGTTTGGCTACTAGATTTCACATATAAATGTAATCATACAGCATTTGTTTACTCTGTCTGACATTTCACTTAGCATAATGCCTTCAAGGTCTGTCCACATTGTCACAAAAGGCAGGATTTCCTTCTTTCTTGTTGCTGAATAATAGTACATTATGTATATATGCCACATTTTCTTTATCCATTCACCTGTCAATGGACACTTAGATGGCTGTATTATTATTATATATTATCTAAAAGAAATATTTCCTGTATCAAATTTCAATATGTTTCCTATAAAATACTTCATTTATAGGTTAAAATTCAAAAGTCATTGAGTTATAGCATAATTCCTAATTATGTTTACATTGCTAGAATTTTTAAAAATTTTAAATTTATACTTTAATTTCTCTGATCTTGGAATCATGACTATTCATTTTACCTAATTCCCCTTGCAAAAGTCAATTTACCTAACTAGTGAGATTTTTTCTAAACCGTTTTGTTTTTCTATTTTAAAAATAGCACTTACGGGAAGCCAGGATGGCTCAGTGGATTGAGCACTCACACGGCAGCCCTGGGGGCTGAGAATCAAGTCCTGCTCCCAGACCCGGCTTGTGCGGATCCATGTGCTGAACTGGAGTGTGCTTTCCACCCCAGTTCAGTTTGGCTCCTACCAGGCGTACTTCCCATGCAGGAGGCCCCCTGCCCAGTTCCCACCTGGAGTGGCCCCACGCCCACCTCTGAAAAGAAACTGTGTTGAAAACTAATGACATACAACTATGAAAACTGTTCTGGGCCTTCCCTTTTCTCTCTGTCTCTTTTTCTCTCTGTCAAAAACAATAAAATAAATCTTTTTAAAAAATAGCATTTATGTGAACTGAAATTACTCATGAGCCCTACATCCTACAAGAAAAACACTACTCATACTCCTGTATCCTTTAATTAAAAAAGTACTTTCATAAGCAAAGCACCATCATCACAATTTTATCAAGAATGACACAGAAATTACAATGGTCCCTCTATGTTAAGAATACTGTTATTTTGTCTACACAGCCTTTCACAGATAAAGTAAATAACAAGCAAGGTGAAAACTTCCTATACCAGATTACCAAGGTTGTTTTGTGCTAAATCAGAACTTCCCTGAATATTAAGATATGCACTCAGCTTTGAGATCTTATTTAAAGGCCTCTTTAATTTGCCTGTTTTCCAGTAATTAAGTGGGCCACCAATTGCTTTCTGTTACTCCCTTAAATTCACCTTCCTTGCCGAACCTGATTTTAGATATCTATTGCTGTTGACACTGACAGGTTCACTGAGCATAGTGTAGGTCACATATTCCTGGAAAATGGGCCTGAGTATGTCTAACATCCAAACATTTCAGGAAGAAGGTCATGAGTCTCCAAGTTGGTAAATTCTGGGCTCACTCCACTTGTGTAATAGACTCCAGGACAGTAATGATTTTCTGAAGGTTCAGCTGAACATTTTGAACTTTGCAAAAATACCAAAAACAGCCAGTAGAACAGGAGCTTTCACAGTGCTGCCAAAACCTTGCTCATGGAGGTGGCAAGCAAAACCAAAGCTCTCTGTCAAACTCAGTGAGTGCTTCTCCAGCGAGCACTGATTGCCTTGGGAATCATCAAACTCTGCATTAACAGGGTGACCCTTGCTGTGATCTTCCAAGCAGTAGTTTTGGCATACAATGGGCATTGAAGTTCAGGGAAGGGTCATGTTTGACTGTTTTAGGTTTCAAGATCACTAGAGCATGGTCATTCTTCATTGGTGATGTAGAGATTAACACTCAATATTGCCACTGGAGAATATCATGTCTGTGCTTTGAAATGTCTGGCACGGGACCTGAACTCACTAATGGTGAGGTACAGAAGGTAGCGCATAGCTTCAACCAGCTCTGCTCTGATTCCTTCAGGATGCACTCAATTTTTCCTCTTTTTATTTTGGGGTGGGATAAGGTGGATAGGTAGTAAGAATTTGCCTTAACCTACTTTTGTGCACCTTACTGATGTATTACACTAATTAGCATGTGCCCATTGTTCTGATAGTAAATTTACTCAGCTTCTCTGACCTTTATTTACTATAATATCTGAATTGTAAAATAACAAGGACTTCACAATATAACTCAGTGTACAACACTGGCTCTATCATTGTGGCTCTTCATGCAATCCCAGTTGTTTACATTTGTGCTCCATTCATAGACAACTTTTTTCAGACTTGCACAATTCTCTTGCAGTGAAGCCAATGCTTCCATTTCACTGGTGCTTTACTCATTCTATCTATGCTGTTTCTGAAGGCAAATATAACTCTGAAAATTTGGACACTGCTACCTGCTTGGATCCATTCTGTTGTTTTCTGAGGTTACTGTTTAGTGGTGGTTCTTAATATACCATATTCAGAGGGTCTAGTCTTGAGAGATTGAGTATATATATAAATTGCCTGGACCTCCCAACCATGTCTTTTTGATGTT
The DNA here is from genome assembly GCA_004027555.1 of Craseonycteris thonglongyai. NCBI lineage: Eukaryota > Metazoa > Chordata > Mammalia > Chiroptera > Craseonycteridae > Craseonycteris > Craseonycteris thonglongyai. Next base: position 15,350 of record PVKE010021266.1, on the reverse strand, counting down.
GTCTAATTCCTATATGCCCATATGATGTGGATGTTAATATTTGTTACTACATCCAGAATTGAATAAAGCAATGTTACAGAAACAAGCAAAGCTTCAAGGTAGCATCTGTAGTCTGCTGGTGCTAGGAACTCAGATACAATGACTTACAGGGTTGCTGCTTTAGTGTCTATAATCAAATAAAGATTTCTGGTGAATCCTCACTGTTTTAATTCCACCTCCTTGCTCTGTAGGGGAGTATTAAGTATTTTAGTTTGTCCTCTTAGTTTTACATGGGACGCTAATGCTATTGCCCATGGTGTGACAAAATGTACTCTTTATATTAAGGAATAACGTGAGAATTTGGGCTATTTTAGATGAGGACTGAGGCTTGGCTTTTGCACACCAGGAGTGGTATCTCACAATAGTGACCAGAAAAGGCAGCCCACTTTGAGTTTTTTGTTTTGTTTTGTTTTTTTAAGATTTATTTTATTGTTTTTGACAGAGAGACAGAGAGAAGGGGGAGGGCCCAGAGTAGTCTCCATAGATGTATATCATCAGTTTTCAATATGGTTTCATTCCACACAGGTGGGCAGGGGCTGCACAGAGCAGGAACCGGGCCCTCCAGCAAGAACAGAACTGGGGGCCTCCCTCATGGGAAGCACAGCCCAATTTAGCATATGGGTCTGCATGGGCTGGGGCCGGGACTTGATCCTCAGACTCCAGAGTTGCAAAGTGAGCACTTAACCCACTGAGCCATCCCGGCTTCCCTCACCTTGAGTTCTTGCTGTTGTTTTAATACAAAATCTTCTTTGACTCTTTTGCTTCTTTAAATAATTTTGTATTGCTATTTTCAAAAATGTAACACATATGCCAAACAATTATTTGAAAATTTAAGTGAGAAAAAAAATACAATTTCATAAGCTAAGAGAACTACTATGAACATTATAAAGTATGTTCTTTCGGACCCTTTTCTAACATCATATTTAACGGCCAACCAGAATCCATTTCATGAACATAATAGAATTAAGCATGTTGGTTAAGAAGTGTCATTTTGGAGGCAGGCTATCTAAAATCAAACTTTGGTTCTACCCCTTACTTAAACCTTTGAGCAAATCACTTCCTTTCTCTATGAGGCAGTTTCCTCATCCACAAAAAGGGTGATAGTTCTTACCATGTAAGATTGTTGCAAGTATTAAATTTATTCATATATTTCAAGTTCCTAGAACAGTGCTGACACAAGTATGATGTGATAACACTCATTATCATTACCCTTATTACTATTACTGTTGGACATTCAAAATTATAGTTTTCCTCTCTTCTAAATAATACTATAATAAACTTCCTAGAAGTTAAATCTTGAGTGCATCCCATCCCACCCCCATTTTTGTTTTCAGGAATTCCAAGGGGAAATAAACATACATAATTGACATTGGCCTCAAAGGTAATATAATATCAGGTTTGCAGTCTCAAAAGCCTATAGGGGCCAAGCAAATATATAAATGTGTGAATCGGACAATAAAGAGTTATATGGCCAATGTCTGAACTGGTCATCTTATAAGAATTCAAAGTTAAAGAACCCACATCCCAGAAAAACAAAACAAAACCAAGACAGAACACACAGCCTAAACAAAACACATCTATGGGCTTCAAATGTCCACCAGGCCAGTGATATGAAATTCCTGATCTGGTCTACACCCACATCTTTAAAAATGTCATTGATATATAATTGGCATATTATATTGGTTTTAGGTGTACAATGTAATTTGAGATATGCATATATTATAAAATTATCTCCACAGTAAGTTTAATTAACATTCATCACCACAGATATAAATTTTTTCTTGTGATGAGTAATTTTAAGTTCTATTGTCTTAGTAGCTTACAATATACAATATACAATACAGTTGAGCACATCATACATCCTTAGGATAGATTCCTAGGAATTGAACTGCTGGCTCTAAAGCTAAGCACATTTTAAGTGCTTTAAATACATATTATCAAAATTCCAAAAAGCTGAGACCACTTTATGTTTTTAGGAGTGGTATATGAGTACCCATTATGATATTTTAAAATCATAATTTGAAACATTTTTGCCAGAGACAAAAATGTGTATCTTCATGTAAATTTATATATATATTTCTTCTATTACTGTTTAGCACTGTACACTGGTGATCAGAATAATGTCTACTACTAAGCAGATGACAGATAAGGAGCAAAATTATATGTATGGGCTTATTAAATAAATGCATTTATATGTGTGTATGCATCTGAACTCATGTCATCCCCCCCCCAAATATATTGTTTCTATTTTCATGCCTCTTTTCAGCAATGGACACACCAGAATTTTAAGAGCACCAGCTGAGCACCTCCAGCTTTAGGAGAGAAAACAACTCACTGAAGAAGATTCATAAGTAGTTGCCATTAAACTCCTCATTTTTTATGTGTGTTGCTTTGTCTAAATGGTCATGTCCTGCCTTGTGGCTCATAACATCTGTGTCTATTACCACTGAAGTTTCAAACTGAAAAATGTGTTGCCTTATCTATATTTAAGTCCCAGGAGACCACGTACTTCTTGTATAATCTTAGGCAAATCGAATAGTCCCTTGAACATCAGTTTTCATATGTAAAATGAGGAAAATAAAACTTGACCCATCTACATCACAGGGTTGTTAGGAAGCGAAAGAACCTTACAAAAGTGAATTGCTTTGGAAATTCAGAAGACCATTCTGTTTGCCTTGTAAGAGTCATTAATTATACCCTGTGTGTTGCTTCATTCAAGAACAACAGAATTGGATACGTTCTCTTTTCTTCCATGTTGCCCTTCACTAGCCAGGCATCAAGTGTTAAAATAAATAATAATAATAATAATAACAACAACAACAATAACAATAATGTTGAATTTAGTTAAATTATTCCAATGGTTTGGCATTTTATATAAAAATTCCAGTACTTTGTCCCATGCTACATCTAGGACTTAGTTTTTATCTTTGGCTGATCAATAAACTATTGCCAAATGTTTATATTTCAGTCTTTTCCTTCAACCTGTGTGTACTTTTTATTATTTCTATGCTCCTAATATTTCAAAAATTAATGAACACAGAGGAATTAAAAAGACCTTAAATAAGCAATTCAATGTGTGGGGGGGGAGGGGGGGAGGGAAATAACAGAAAAAATAATATATTGTCCAAGTTTTAGAAACTTTTTAAAATCATGTTGTAGCTTGTCATGTCACTGCAGAATATGGGAATTTCATTTTCTTTCTTACATATATTTTAAAAAATATTCTCCTTTAAACTTTAAGAAATACTCAAATCTAGGGCCACGAAAAAATAAGATGAAAGTGTGAGCCAATTCCAAACTGATCTAGCTTGCCCATTCCTTATGTAATTGTATTTTGAACTTTTAGTTATTAAATTTAGTCCTTTTAGCTATTGCATTTTAGCCAACTCCACAGTAACTTATAATTAGAGTTAACAAATAGTCTTAAACTAGAAAACCTGGTGGTTTTAAAAGGTGCATGCCAAGAAAATAAGGTATCAACATAACCCAAGCTCCCAGGTGTGGTAACATTTTCCATCTTTTCTATGTTCTGCAACAAGTCTTAGGTAGGAAAACGAGTTTTGTTCACAAAGCAAGACATTTATAAAAGTGAATAGCTCTGTTGTGTTTATACTCAGACTTTTTACTCAGGCAGACAAAACACATCATCTTGTCATTTTTTTTTTTCTCCTCCTGAAGAAACTGTCCTAGTATCATTGAGTTGGTCAGTATGGGTAATGGTATTGGCAGTGGTCATGATGGCTGTCCACTATAATGGCAAGCCTAGAACATGAGGCTATGGAAAATGTCTTTTACTCTCCTCTCCTTATCTATTCCTCCCCATTCCCATCTCTAGGCTCTTCTTGAAAACCTATCTAAAAAGAGAAGAAAAAAAAATCAGCAATACACTGTGTTCTAGGATTATATTTCCTTCAGTTTGGCTGACATCCCAACACCCCAAGCCATGGGCAATCCAGAATGGATCAACTATGAAAAGTCTGTTCTGGCCAATAATGGGACTCATCCAACAACAATAGAAATGTGGTCAAGTACTATCTGGGGAATTGAGTACTTTTTGGAATCTATTCCACACAACAGTGTTTGGGGGCACTGTGTCATGGAAGGTGCTATTCTTCCAATGAGTATAATAGGCAAAGTCACAGTCACTGCTGAGCTTTTAAAAATTGCAAACATCTTTTCTCAAATACAGAAGATCCTTGGATATTTGTGAATGATTCTATTCCCCTTTTGTAACAGGTAAGATTCTTAATTAATCTTTCTTAATTGCAGACAAGGCTTTTTGGTTTGTTGTCAGGATTTTTATGGGGCTTCCCTTCATATTATTTCTAAAAGCATGATGTTAAAACTTCAGTTTCATTAGGAAGGGCTAATAAGGCAACCCAAGGAAAGAAGCAGAAAAGAATTAAGAACCTATTAATAGAAGAAAAAAGACTTTTTCTGTGGTTTTCAGCTTTTTAGATCACCAGGAATTCTTTAAATTTTCAAACAAAGTTGAGGGTCTCCCATAGCAGATGCCAACCTGCTCAAATTTACTTAGCTCATACTTTGAGCCTCAGGGTGCTTGCTCAATGGCATGCCCTAGCTATTGCTTCCCTGTCCTCAGATACTAATGCTATGGGTTGTCTTGGGATCCCTTAGGGTGAGAATTGGGCATCAGCACCACTTCAGTCAGCTTGCTGTGTCAGAACCCATATGATATGGTCCAGTCAGACTGAGCCCATGGTGGGTTCTGGCTTCTCCTACAACTCCCAGGCTCAGACAACAATAGTGAGATGTGCCCATAGGAACCAGATAACTCAACCTGGAAAGGCTACACATGGACCAGTGAAAGTCAGAAAACGAGGTGGAACTAGCAGATGAACTCCTTTGTCTTCATTTCCCTGATAGAGTGTTCTGGGTATATTGTGCACAAGAAGATACTGAGAACCAGCCATGTGTGTGTGTGTGTGTGTGTGTGTGTGTGTGTGTGTGTGTGTATTAAGCTATGGTCAGCTCAGAAATCTACAACCTTTTGCTTCTTTTCTGCTTCCATTCTCTTTTTCTTTTACTCTGTTATTCTGAGATTTCGCCTTTCAATAAAGCTAAAGGACTTAATGTTTAGTTGCAGCTCTATTTTCTAGGAACTCCCCATAGGACACTAGTTATATTTTTAACTTCTGCATTATGAGAAAATACATGTTGCTAAAATACATTTGATTCAATTGTTCTTTTTCTTGTCGTAATACTTTTTTAAATTAAAATATCCAAAAAGCTGAGTATGCAGGTTCAGAAGGTCTCAAGATCCCTTCTTCAACTGTAGAAATGTGCCATCTTAAGATTATATATTTAAACTATAAAGAAGTTCAGGGGGATGCTAGGATGGCTCAGTGGGTTAAGTGCTCACTTTGCAGGCCCAGGGACTGAAGATTGAGTCCCGGCCCTGGCCCGTGCAGACCCATATGCTGAACTGGGGAGTGCCCCCAGTTCAGTTCTCACCAGGGTGAGACCCTGGCCCAGTTCCTGCCCTGTGCAGCCCTGCACCCACCTGTGGAATTAAACTATGTGGAAAAACCAATGATGTGCAGCTGTGGAGACTGTTCTGGGCCCTCCCCCTTCTCTCTGTCTCTGTATCTCACTCTCTCTCTCTCTGTCAAAAACAATAAAAATAAATCTTTAAAAAAAAAAACAGTTCAAATGTAAAGACAAAATAAAATGAAATTCCTTCATAAACATTCTGTGTGTCTCTTACTACCAATCACATATTCTTTTGTAAACCCTGAAAAACTTCTCTGTAAAGTACATAATATATAGATACACATATACATATGTGTGTGTATATATATATATATACATATATGTGTGTGTATATGTGTGTGTGTATACACACACACACACACACAGAGGGAGAGAGGGAGTCAAAAAATATATACAGATTTTAAGAAAGGAAAGAATTGTATTGAAATTATACTCAATATATACCAATAACAAAAGATGAATATAAGTCACATTTAACTTGCAATTACAAGAGGTATTCAAAGTGGTTACCATTGATGTCCAGACAACTCTGATTACAGTGAACTACTGCTTGAGAAACATTGGTTAAAGTGTTTACTTTATCACTGCATATCCTGTTTCAATTTACTGTGGGTTTCAAACTTATCACAAATGTGTGTAATTGTTAGGCATGTTGGCGATTTTGTTGCATATTCACGTCTCCACTGTCATGTTCTTCCACAGTGTTCTCAAAATTTAAATACCACTTCAAGATTGCCTTGTAGTCCTTAAATGATATCTGTGCTTCCACCATTTTCTGACTGTCCTGCCTGTTGCTTGGTGATGCTAACATCCATTTGATTAATGACATCTTTTGAGTGAACATCATACTACACATTTGCTATTGTAATTCAATTCAACTTTGAAAAAAAATACATAGATAACATCACTTAAAATGTGTATAATTTTTTTGGTACCCATAGTATGTATGTATGTATGTATACACACACACACACATATAGTATATGCATGTAAAGTGATGGTCACTCCACTTCCTCAAGATCAGCTATTTTCCTTAAGCACTTATATTAGTGTCAAAAATGGTTATAGACACATATTACTTTGAGAATTAAATACATAATTGTGAAATTTAAACAAGCCAAAGGGCAAAAAGAAAAAGCAGTAGGCAGATGACACATTTGGGGGTAAATTACCAAAACAACTGCCTTTCCAAGTCACCAGTCCCCCTGGCAGACTAGCCTTCAAAGAAAGTCTTTCTTTATTGCAAGCACAGCCCCAAAGCCATTGGCCAACTATCTCACCTGGTAGTTCCAAGATTACTACCAGCACAACTCTTCACTCCCTGGAGAGTCTGGGAGCCAGGTAAGAGTAAAGGACGCAAAGGTTTCAGGGACCAGGGACCTTCAACTGCGCTGCCTGCTATGTGAGAGCCCAGAGCTCTCCTGAGACACCACATTTAGAGTACACTATAGGCCACTTGGTCAATAGCAGCTTTGATACATTCCAACTGTGTCCAGTATTAAATAAATAAGTATGTAAGATAATCGTTAAAAATAATCATGTTGAATCATGAGAGTGCTAATATTTGAGTGTTTTCAACCTACAAAAATGAAAATTTTATATGGTTCAAACTAATGATTTTTATACTGGAAGTAATGGAGTATGGTAGTTGGCAGCTCAAGAGTCAATCTGATGGTGTAAATCAGTTCTGCATGACATTGAACCAGTTACTAGATCACTCTAGGTCCCAGATACTTCATTTCTAACATGGGGATAGTATCTAGGCTTGTGAGAATGAAATTATATAATTTATGTAAGTAATTATTACATATAAAGAGATATTAGCTATTTTTAATACACAGTAAAGTAGTTATTAAATTTATGAATAATTGCTGGTATATATGGATTTTAGGATTATTTTCCATAAATCAACTCTGTACCCTGCCTTCAGGCCGGGCAGCCAGTGAAAGATGCTGTAGAGAGAATCATCATTAGAATTTTGCAAATAGCTTAACTGTTGATTAATGTGATAATCAGCTTAGGATCTTTAAAAGAGCCTAGCGTTAGGCCTTAAGGAAACACACCATGGTTGTTTCTTGAAGTTTAGAAGTTAAAACAGGTGAAACTTGATGAAGGGGAGGTACAAAGGGAGGAAGGCAGACATATAAACAAACAAACAAACAAACAAATAGGCGGTTGTAAAAAATATAGTAAAACAAGTCAGCATTACTAGTATCTGTAGATGACAATAACAGTTTGGGTTTGTTCCCAACGTAAAATCCCATGTTGAGATGATGAAGAGAGTCTACTGCATGTCTTTAAGGCATGACACCTGATTTCCATTAAGTGTGTTGCCTGATTTCTTTGAGCATACACTGACCATTTATAAGCTCTGGGCAAAATCAAGGCCACTTGTGAACCAATGCTTATTTTCATAGTTGACATAGACCATAGTTACCTGACTTCAAACATTAGATGGGGGTCCTTTACAAAAAATATCCAGGCATTTTAACATATAATGCCAAACATCTGGGTATTTGGATATATTCAGTTGATTATTTTGAATTTTCAGTTTTCAAATTTTAGAAAGTCTTATTAATACAGAATCTGAGGAAGTATCCTACTTTATTTATTTATTTTTTTAATGTAGAATATTTTTGAAACACATGAGCAACAGCTTAAGTCTTGATAAAGAGGATTTTGGCTTTCAGCACTTTGCATGCCAAAACAGTATTAGACTAAATTGCACTTCAGAGGCTGGTACACTCATGGAGAACATATTCATTAATATTTAAAAATTAATTGGTCCTTTAAAATTAGTGGGTAATATAAATCTATATTGTTATTCTATGGATAAAAAAAAGCACACATCTATGAACACATATATGCATACAGATACACACGTGAATTGGCCAAACTCCCTCAGATAGTCAGTGCTACAACCAGACACTAGTCCTATTGTCCTTCATAGGTCTCATCTTAATCATGATGTTGGGCTGTTCCTAAACAATGAGAAAAGATCAGTGTTACCTCAAAGTGGGGAGAGAATGCTGAGTAAGCCTCTGCTCTCATTTAGGAAGGCTTGATTGTGATTCCTACATAAAAGAGAATGGATGAAAGACATTCCAAACTGCTGGATTAAAATATTGCTGGGGCACAGATTATGAGAACAAATTTCCTGTTGGAGGCCTGTATCCTAAGACTTGTTAAAAGAACGTAACTGAACAAAAATAAATGCTTTGACAAAAAGATGCTCCCTGGTACTATTGAGCATATCTGAGTTCAGTACATAAGAATTGTTGATGAAAGTTAAAAGAGAATTTTGAGATCCAAAATTTTATTTCTTTAGGTAAAAGACTTGGTTTTTAAAAAATGGAGCTATCAAAGTATAATGTATTATGACATATTTATTGTTGTTTAATAATCTTTATTTACCTACCTACTATACCATTCTTTTTATAATTAATAGTTTACTTTGAATTTAATATAACAAGATGTGTAGAGGCCTAATGTTATACAGCTGATTTTAGTAGCAATTTTACTTTGTACAATTTTACTTATGTACACTCTTTGCTTTTAGAATTTTCTCCTAATTATATAAATATTATAAATTAGACTGCACCCAGAGACAATACAGTGTGAGTTATAAGTGAAAAAAAAAATCATAATATAAAAGAATGTTTTTCATTTAAGTTGTTTTGCTTTTTAGGCAGCTTGACTTACTCAACAGCAATAGAAGACCCTTGACTTCATTTCTATTTCAAAGCGCAATCACCATTTAACATCTGTTTTTCTGGGCAGTTGAAACTGTCTTGCTGACTGCATAACTTCAGATGAATGTTTAAAAAACCATTCTGTAATGTGCAATTTCATTTCAGACAGGTACTATCATGTCAGTTTGAAGCAATTGTGAATAGTCCTTCCTAAATATTTCTAATGCCATTTGATAGGTGTCACTGACTTTTATGAAAACTACTGAGCCACTTCCTTTTTTGACCGTGTTTGGAATTATTGTACAGATCTCTTTCTTGGCCTCTGACAGTGGCTTGTGATGTAAATAAGTTCATATGGCTGGCTGGAAAGGAAGAAGGTGTGTATTACTAGATCCAGTACATCAAAGGGGTGTTCATGGTTTCAACAAAAATTAAGAACAGGAGTGCCTTAGAAATACACCTCTGAGACATTTCTGCAGATCATGGCCTGCCTTGAAGAATGCTTTCTCTCTCTGTTAATACTCATTCTTCCTGTCTCCATCTCCACCCCCACCCCAAGAATGTAGTAAAACCAGTGTTAACTATAAAAGTTATGAGAAAGTTTGAATAACCAGGAAAGGAGGTATGAGTAAAGGGGCTGATGATATGTCCACGTCACAGATGGAATCCTAACAATTTTTTTATTTATGTGTATAGAAGCCTCCATATGTCACCACTTTATAAATTCTCTCAAATGGGCAACTTCATACTTTAAAACCTTGCCTTCGACAGTTTCCTCCACTATGAGATATAACAGATTTTCAGAACCCTTCAATCAGTATACTGCAGAACTGACATGGTATGTGGTCTGATTCAGGTCTCTATGCCTAAATTAAGGTTTGTTGTTTATAGAAGCAGTTATTAATTCTCAAAATTATATTATTACACAAATACTAAACATAGAAGATGGAAACCTCCAAATCCTTCCTCCCAAAGGAAAAACTCTCTCAATGTGCACTATGTATCATGATTTCCCACCCAAAGTAATTTTTCTATACTTACATTAACATACATTATTAATCCCCAACAAAAGTATCCTTTGACCAAGATTTTTACCCAAAACCCAGAAGCACAAACTATTTTCACCTTTCCCCCATTCAATTCTCAAACAAAGAGAGAACTTCCACATTCTTTATTTTGTGCTTTTTTCTTTCATCAAAGATCTGATTTCTTTGATGGAGTTCTCTTGGCATGCTCCAAAAATGCTATTCAATTTTAAATTACAGCAGTCATAACTGGCATTTATTTTTTGCATTTGGGAGGTTTTAATGAATATGTTCTAACAACACTTGCTGTAAAGGAAATAGCTGATAAGTGAATCAAGCTCTCTCCAGATTTTTATTTAAAATTAAACATTCATAGAAAAGAATTTGAATTTTTATGAAACTTTTAAAATTACATTTAAAGAAAAAGAATGACTTTGAGACAAATGAAATTAAATAATATTTAATATAACAACATGAAAAATTATTTATTGACAAATTTAGTTCTATTAGGAATTTTTAAGTAGGAAATGCTACTGCAGTTCTCTGTCTAATAATGTATCCCAAAACTCTGCAATGGATAAATATTTACTGTTTCCCTTCAATATTTATCACTAAAAAGTAGAAAGTGATCTAAACTAGAAGTCAGGAGCTCTAGTATCTATCTCTGGTTCTGCTAGTAGATATTTACAACTATATGAAAAAGTAATTAAATTCTAAGACCTCGATTTCCTCATCTGTAAAATTGAAGCCTAGATTCAAATTTTTAAAATGTTACTCAACACACTTAAATCAGACTATTATAGAATTTGATAAAAGATGCTAGAGTTGGCTACAAATATTTAGAGTAGGGGTGGGGGTGGGGGGCAGAAAGCCAAATCATATTGCATTAAAAAATTAATGGCAAATGGGGGGCAGGGTGGCTAGCAGGTAGAATGGGACCAGAGACAAAAAGATGAAAGCAGCCAAAACTTAAGGAGATCATATGGATAGCAAAAAAATGTGAAAAGGTGAGAAATTGGTAATAAATGTTAGAGCTGGGATGATTAATATTCTATTTCTTGTTTTGTCTCTACAAATGTAATCATTCCATTACTGTCTTAGTTTGGACTAGTATAACAAAGTACCATAGACTGGGTGGGTAAACAACAGACATACATTTCTCATGATTCTGGAGCCTGAAGTCTAAGATCAAGGTGCCAGCATAGCTCTTGGTGAGGGGCCTCTCCCTTGTTAGGTCCTCCCAGGGCTTTTTCTTGCTGCACGCATGCAGAGGGAAGCAAACTCTCTTGTGTCTCTTCTTGTGAGGACACTAATCCCATCATAAGGGCTCTACCATCATTACTTTATTATCTCTTACAGGCCCCATCTCTAAATACAGTATTTGGGGGATTAGGCTTTCAAAATATTAATTTTGGAGGAGGTACAAGCATTCAGTCCATAACAAATACCCTCAAAGTTATAGTCTACCACACACTCAGCCTTGTGTTCTTGACACTTTGGGGAACTGAAATAATCAGGGTGGTGTCCAGATTGGGACACAGTGGTATGGAGAAAAGAGAGCAGCGGTCATTTAAGGTAAGATTCAGAGCAGAGACTGGGAGTAATGAGAAGAAATAACAACCCCAAGATCCCTAGAGATTTGGGAGATAAGGAATGTGGTCAAGAACGTTTGTTGCCCAGCTCGCATTGGGGCTGGGCAGTAGTTGGGGGGAATTGGAAACATCCAGTGAGCTAACATTTGGATCACGCTTGTGGGGGTTGGCCTCCCAAAATGTAGTGTCCTTGTTGCCTGATGATGATGATGATGATGATGATGATGATGAAGGTCACAGAGACACTGCCTCAGCTACGCGCGCCTTCTTGTGGGCACCTTGCTTATAAAACCACAGACCACAAACTGAATATGCTTATCTATGGAACTAAAACAGATACTCATGGCCTATTCAAATAAACACATACTTTAATCAATCATCTTTCTGCTAGGAGGACCTGTAAAAATTATTCATGATGATTTATTTTCCAAGATTTACACTTCAGTGTTACATAATAACATTCTGCAAGATTTAGCTATGTTGAATTTTGAGGAATTTTTCCCCATATGTTCCTTTCCTCAAACCTTATCTTTGCAAAACATCTCCCTTCTTAATTTGGATCTGCCAATGTTGCTTTAACTTGTGATGGTGACCATTTTGTCATGAGTGTTACTAAAACTGAACAGTTCCATGTACCTAATGGAATCTCTTTTCTCCTGCCTAAGCCTCTCGATTTATAATTTTCCCATTTTTATCAGATTAAATCATTATTAAGGATTCTGCCTTTCCTTCTCTGTCAGCTACTCTCTCAGAAATCAATCTCTCTTTTTACCAAATGCAATGCTAGGTGTAGAAAAGGCTCAGGTGAATCTTCTTAAAATGAATGAAAACAAACAAAAGGCAATGTTATCCTCTTCTGACTGGCATGGAAATACTTTCATTTGGCATTTGAATTGGTTACCTTTTGTTTTGTTTTTGTTTTGTTTTGTTTTCCTTTTTTGAGGGGAGAAAGAGCAGGAAAGTTCAGTTTTTTAAAAAAAAATAAATACTGGATGAAAGAAAAATATCCATGATAAAAATATTTAATTGCTCATATCATATAGCTGTAAAAGAAAAAAGTCTTTGAAGACAACCCCTATGCCTGCAGCTTCAGAACCATCTTAGAAGAGAATGGAAATTATTTTTATCATTTTTGGTTTTCCAATTTTCGGTGCCCAACATTTAAATTGCTTCCTACCAAAAGAAGAAAAAGAAGAAATCCACCAACTTGATAAAAAGACAAAGGGCTACTATTGTTAACTTGCCAAAGAAACTAATTAGAATACAAAACATAGAATTACTATATTCCTATATGTGGTAATTGAGACTGCTAAAATGTACTTATTACCAACTTGCAGCAAAACAAATAACCAAATGTCTATTTGCCTGTCCCCAGCTGAAATGCATGAGTACACATTTACACACACACACTCTTTTGCATCATATTTTCTGCCCAATCTCCACAAGGCTTGCTCCATATGATAGGCAATGGAAAGTATTTATCATCTGTGACAAGTTAGAAGTAAAGTTATTTAATAAATCATAATATCTGGCTTTGTGCTATGGGCTTTGCTGGACTATTAATCTTGCAAATTAAGACAACTTAGCAGTGTCTTGGCAAAACAGAAATAGTGATGAGTAAATTTCTATTCAAATTCTCACCAAAATAAGACATCCTAAGCTAAAACCTGTGACCTCCTGCAAGCAGGTATAGATATGCCTTCTTCTGGGATGCACAACACAGCACCTGGTGTATGCTTGTTGATATTGTTTACATCATCACATTGTATGAGATATGATTGCATTGTAGTTATTTATTTAAATGTGTGTTGTTGTTTTTTTCTCATACAAACTTCTGAGGCAGGACCAGCTAAATAATTTGCAAGGCCCAGTGCAAATGAAAATGCAGGGCCCCTCAATGAAAATCTTTAAGAATTTCAGGATAATGACACCTAAACATGAAGCCAAGCCAGAAGCTCTCTAAGAGTGGGCCCTGTGCCACTGCGAAGACTGTGCACCCATGAAGCCAGCTCTGCTCTGAGGGCAGCAATCTGTCTTATTCATATTTGTAACTCAGGAGTTTACTGCAGTGTGTGAGAGTAAGCACTCAGTAAATGCATGTTGAAAGATGAAACCAATAAACCATTAGGTCCTAGAATTTTAGAGTATCTTATAGAGAAAAGTAGAATTCATTTCCAATGAAAACTAAGAATGTACCCTTGTTGTATAATTATTTTACTTGGAATTTCTAGCAGATGAAATGAGGAACTGAGTAAATTAGTTAAAGAGTGCTTGCTATCTTCACATCTATAGACCTCTTTTTTATTTATCTCAGAGACTTTAAAAAATGTAAAAGTCATAAAGTAAGGCCCCAATAGATATTAATATGCAAAAGACTCGAATCTGGTATTTTGCTGGGGAGGTAGGGGGCTCAGAGCAAGGGTGTGCTTTCTTCCTCACCAGGACAACCTCCCCATTCCCAGACCTATCTGCACCCCTTGCAGTACAACATTCCTCCTTCGCATTCTTGCCTCTCCTTGTTATTCCTGTGTATTTCCCACTCCAATGCCAGTGCTTCCTCACATTCCAGAAGACAACTTAAATCTTCAGCCTGAGTGTGTTTAAGGCATCTGTTTACAGTAGACTAAAGATTTGCAAGTTTAACCTACACATGCCAGTTAAGATTTTTCTATTAGAATAACATTGTCCAACTTCGTTCACTGGATACAGTCACTTCTCAGCTGAGGGATAACTCCAGTTGTAGGCCTTCAGCCGGAGGCCTGTCAGAACAACCACCTGTACACATCTCTTCCTTTGGATGAGTGAACCAGCTGCTTACAAATATAAGAACAACCCCCAGCATCTCCCAGAGCAGAATCTATACAGAACTCTCTGGGTTCTTCCAAAATGGTCAAATTATTTTTTCTTCTTTGTCTTTCTTTTTTTATTGTTAAATTTATTAGGGTTACATTTCTTTTCTTTCAATATCTCCCTGTTCTGAGTATTTGGCTGTGGGCCAAGGCCCAAACTGGCACTGGACAAATGTAAATATAATAAGATAAAATAGAAGGCTGTTCTCAAGACATTTATGACTTGAGAGAAAACATAAAGCACCAGAAATTTCATGGGAAATCATCTTATTGTAAGATTTCCAGTCCAGATTTGCTGGCTCTCAAGAACACTTTGAGTTTAGAGCAGTGTCCATTCTCTGAGGTGCTTCTGTAGACCTGAGTGCCAGGTCTTTTGATGTCAGTTTATTATTTGCCTACATCAGATCCTGTGCAGTATCCAAGCCTCCAACCCATGCTGGGTGACTCAGAGGACAAGGTCTCTGTTGATAACTGAATTATCCTGCAATAAAAAGGGAAAGTTTTCCATGGAGATCCTCCTGAGTGATTTTGTGTGTGTGTGTGTGTGTGTGTGTGTGTCAGAAATTGTCAAGCAAGAAGGAATAACTGGTCCATCATGTACAGCTGAATTTGGGGGGAATGCTAGTGGAGACAGGATTT
>PVKE010021265.1:0-26691 GCA_004027555.1 Craseonycteris thonglongyai | reverse complement strand
GAGCTTTATACAGTCTGTGGAGTTTATGGCAGCTTAAAGTTGAAACCTATTGGTTTTTAGAACAATTTAGAAAGTACTTCCTTTTTGAAGATTCAGAAAATGATTGAACTATAGACTCACCATATTTAGTTCACTTCCCCTATATATCGAGTGCAATGGAAATTTGTGTTGAAATGTGAGAATCATGAAGCTTTAAAATACTTATCTCTATGTATACTATGAGTACAGCAGTTGATTTTTTAAGTACATTCTTTATGAAGTGGTTTTAGAATGACATTATAATTTCATCTTGCTTTTTGTCTAAGAATATTATCTTTTTCTGATCTAGCCAAAAAAAAAAAAAAATCCAAAAATAACCATTTACTTAATCTGCTTTGTGTGTGAGGTTCAGTAGTGCTTGTGTTTTAATGAAGAAAGTCAAGGTACAATTATAACTTTATTCAACATAAATGTTTGCATGCCTTTTGATGATTTCTCTTTGTGATACAGCCTTTTATGGTTATTGATTTACCCATTCTTTTAACTTACTATGCATGGACTTTTATTCCTAGGTCTATGATGGACTCTGTGTGTCTAGAGATGGCATTGAATGGCAATGCTACTATGCTCTTCCTGAACGACATACTAGTGGAAGGTGATCCCTGGCAGTGTCGGGAATCTTGTATACGGGACTGACTAGAATTATCCCACTCAAATCCATCTTTCTGGAATCCCCACAATGGCCCGAGCATCTAGGTGTACTTCTGTGAGTTAATATGAAGGCAGAGAGTTGACTTATTAATATAAATAACTGATCATTTTGCTGCAGGCGAGTACTCTCCTGTGCTCACTCCAATGCATATATGTAGAGAACATGTAATGTGCTACTGTCAGAAATACAAGCCCACCGGAATTGCTGAATTTATTCTTAACCTACCAAATAAATCTTACAAATAACCCAATATAGTGTGGAGGATTTAAGTGTTTTCTCTGCTTTTTTGGGCAGGAATCACTAAAGATTTTGAAATTGCAAGACTTCACTTAGATTGAGAGTTTATCTTTACTGAACTGGGGTTTGGCTGGTGAGGCCTTTATTTTAGCTATTAAACACCTTTACAATTTTTTGCTTTTGTGTTTGTTATTCAAGGCGAGAACTCAGTTACTGCAGCCTGGCCTGGTAAAGCCAAGGGTGGGTAGCAGGAGGCAACAAGAATAACAATCATTGTCATAGGACATATAGGGGATGAAGCAAAGACCCACTAGTGACCGCTCCTGAAATCAGTTTTTTGGGGTTGTTGTTTTTGTTTTGTTTTTTTGGTTTTTTAAATGGCGGTCGATGTGCAAGTCTGGTATTTTTAGGGGCATCAGCAATAGCTTTGACTTGAATGCATTTCTCCTTTTTTAAACTCTGCTCTGATGCAAGTAATCGATATTGTAGTTTTGGTGAAAAAATCCTTTTTGACAAAAGCTCCAGGATTGATTACCTAGATCAATACCATTTTTAAGACCAATTCATCAAGATTGTATTTAAACAGAGACCATGATGCATTTAAACTGTTAATATTACAAACCTTTCCTTCTCCTTTCCTCCTTGTGAATTATCTATTTTTACCCCAACAGAGCAGTCAGTTTCACAATATAATGTCCTACAGTTTCCTGAGGGTTAAAATATTAGCAGTTCTTACAAGTTGTTACTTTCCTCTTCCCAGTTCTCCTTAAAGTGCTTTGTTGTTCATAATTTGCAAATAAACCCTCTATTGTTCTCACAATACTAATGTTGTGAAATCTTATGTTTTCTTGGTCTTATAAAAATTGAAAGCACGCATTCTAGGGGAAAAGGAAGACAAAGAAATGCAGAGCGTTGCTGCAGTCAGGCTCTTAAACTTTTCAATCAGCAGCCGCTCTAGGGTAGGTGTAATTGTCTTGGTAATTCAAGCAAAAGCACGTTTTGGCCTGAATGACTTTGGTAATTGTGGCTGTGTGGGCCCCGTTTAGTGGAGGATAAAAATTGTTCCTGTATGTCAGTGTGTACTTGTAAAAAAATCATAACAATGAGAAACAGTGACTAGCCATTATTGAAGCTCAATATTGTGGAATGTACTCGTTTCCCACCAACATCTTTAAGAATGAAATAATTATCTGTCTGTGCAGAATGCAAAGCTAACCTGAAAGCACAGCGATGGCAGTGGTCTGCTAGACCATATTTTCTATATTCTTGCTGAAAATATGAGAAAACTAAAAGATGGAAAATGCACAAACTGGGCTAGATATAAAATCTGTGAGAGTGATCAACTGGTAGCTTTAACATTGATTCAAGCTCTTATACTGATGGGGACATTTGAGACTGCTGAAGGCTTCAAGGGGTTCTGGGGTAATCCTGTAGGGTTTGCCTTGGAATTCTCATATAATTTTCAAAACTCTTTCCATATGTCCTTTCTCAGTGGGCCTTTAGATTGTGTTATATGCGGTGCCAAAGGGGCCAAGAGGTGCTGTATGAAAACTAAAGATCCTTATAGCTCAGGCCAAGGGAAGGTAAATTACGTGCGGATTTAAGACAGTAAAAACCCAAAAATTATTGATGCATGAGTTTCTATTTGCAAGAGATTCATTATAAAAGAATAATAATACATTCCAGGTAAAAAGTCAATTTTCAAAAGCATCAGTTAAATTGAGGTTGAGGTAAACTTAGCATTTTGCGTTTGTGTAGTACTAAGCTTCAAAAGTACTACTGTAGTAACTTGGAATGTTCCATATGTCCCGTGTTGAAAGTTTATTTAAACGTGAATCTAAGAAAATTTTCTGGAATGCATGTTTACTGATGGCAATTCTGCTTTCCATAGAAGCTAAAGCTACTCTGCTTTATTTTCCCTTTACCCATCTTCAGTTAAAAAAAAACAACAACCAAAAAAAAATGTACATCCCTTAATATTCGGTTCTAGGGCCATCTCCTATTTGTAGGTGAGAGTTCAAGTAGCTCTCCTGCATCTCACACCTGAATTAAGTGTATTTGAGCAGAAGAGAAGATGGGTCATAAGTGGCCTTTGGAACGTCACTGTGTTTCATGCACTTCCCAGCCAATCTTGTCTGTGTGCATTAGCTGAGTCATGAAGGTTTACAGTGCTCTTCAAAATATTTTTTCTTAAAAGGAATTATAATTTTTCCCAGAATCATTTAAAAAGAATGGAAAATGCCACAAAAAAGTAATCTTACATCTGTCTTTACCTGTAATATTTCATGTTTGAGGTCCAAAATGTTTTTGAGATTTTCTCTCTCTCTTTCTCTCTTTCTTTCTCTCTCTCTGTCTATCTGTCAAAAATCCAGTCATGGAGAAAGCTGGGATGGCTCAGCGGGTTAAGCGCTCGCTTTGAAGCCCCGGGGACCGAGGATCGAATCCCGGCTCCGGCCCATGCGGATCCACATGCTGAACTGAGGTGTGCCCCCAGTTCAGTTCTTGCCAGTGCAGCCCTATGCCCACCTGTGGAGTGAAACATAAGGAAAAACTAATGTCGACTATGGAGACTGCTCTGGGCCCTCCCCCTTCTCTCTGTCTGTCTCTGTCTCTGTGTCTCTCTGTCAAAAATCAATAAAATAAATCTTAAAAAAAAAATCCAGTCATAAGTGCCTCTATGTTTCATATTACATGGCTGGCTGGATCCTTTCCGGACAGCCCTAGTATACTTAAGTGGTGCATAAGATCAATTCCCTTTCATAGCTTGCAGACCTTTTTTAGTACAAAAAGATTTATTAAAATTGTACCATAAAATCACTGCAGACATCACATACATGGTATGTATGTAGGGCTACTTCAAATTTAATTCATGATTTGCTTAGTTAAAAAAAAATCTTGTCTGCAGGATTCTGATGGCAGTAGTAACGTTTGGCAGGACATCAGGTTCAACTGCAAGGTGGAGGCAGGTCTGGAGTCTCAGGTAGCAGGATCTGCCAGTCTCCCCTGGCCGGGCCACTGGTGAGTGGTCTGCCAGTCCCATGCCTTTCTTGTACTGGAGGTGGGCATGGCACCATGGAGCGCCCTCCAGCACCGTCATGGAGACTTCTGAGGCTACCTTTGCCAAGAACCCTTCCAGCAGGGGCCTCGGACGGCCCTGTGTGACAGAGTGCCCCCCACTGGTGTGGCAGGAAGCAACCCAGCTGCTGGCCCTCACTCTCCCTTCCCCCTGCCCCACCCTGTACCTTGCACAGTTGATGATCGTTCTTATTGGCATCCTCAGTCCTATAGACTGTGGGCATCTGAGGTAAATTGAACTGGATACTGTTAAGTGTAATTGTTGTTACTGGTAGTTGGATTTCAGTTGGATCTGACTTGGCTCCCGCTTGTGACATGCTGATGTCTCAGTCATTTGCAGGCAAGAACCTTGAATGCACGAGGATCGTACTTAAGAGAGGAATCTTCGCCTTGATGCTGCGTTTCTTTCCTGCTGGGCCAGCTTCATCAAAACTGAGTGGATCCTCTTGCTCTTAAAACAAGACTCTGAAGTCTCCAAGGTAGCCCGGATTTTTTGATGATTCTTATTCCTGCTCTTCCTGGATCATCCTGTTTCAGTGGCAGCCCAAATATTTACAAAGTCAGGGCATCCTATTGCCTCAAGTTATTACAGGGACTGCAGTGAATGTTATCAGTGTGGGCAGAAATACCCACCTGTTGTATGCCCTGAACCTGGGAGTGGTAGGATCCACCATTTCCCATGTTTTCCTGTCTTCTCTTCTTTTCCTGTAAGTGTGCTGGGTGTGTGTGTGTGTGTGTGTGTGTGTGTGTGTGTGTGTGTGTGTGTGTGTGTGTGTGTGTGTAATCTGCACCAACACCTGGGGAGTGTTTTCCAGAGCCAGGCCCCTGCTTCCAGCTGGGTATTCCTGGTATGCTCATGGTGTGCACTGAGTGGTGGGCCTTCGAGATGGGAGCCTCCGTTGCCTGGCTGGTTAGTGTGACAGAACGTGGCACCCAGGCTGTCCTTTATCAGCTGATCTGTGCAACATATGTTATGCCTGTTGGCTTTGGTGTGGCAGCCAGTGTTCAGGTTGGCAGTGCTCTGGGAGCAGGGAAGACTGGCCAGGCTCAGTACGCCTGCATCACTTGTTAACCTACGTGTGGATATTTGCTCACTGGCACTGGTATCTTGTAGCTTTCAAGGATACGACTATGTATAGGGTGTGGCAGAAGTAACGCCCTTTTGACAATATACCAGCACATAAAAAAGGGCGTTACTTCTGCCGTACCTTGTATTTATCAGTGACAAAGATATTCTTTCCCTTGTGAGCTAAGTCCTACCTATTTTCACTTCCTTTTGTCAAGTTGATGCACTTGCAGGTGCCTGTGGAGTGTTGAGAGTTTCAGGAAAACAAGATTGGTGCTGCCTGGAACATCATTGGTTATTATGTTCCTGGTTTTGGCTTTGGAGTATCTGATGTTCACTGCTGAACTTGGGATAATAGGTCTCTGGTCTGGATTGACGATTTGTGTCTTCTTTCCAGGCATTTCCTATTTAGTATGCCTCTGGAGGATAAACTGGAATAGAGTTGCAGAGCGGGCACAGTTTCGACCTGGGATAAAAGGGATTCAGGGCACTATGCCGACCCCAGCAGATGAAGCTCTCCTGGAAGAAGATGAAACGGATGGAGTGGTTTCACCTGCTGTCATTAGACCAGAGAACCAGGCTATCCAGCTGATGGGAATGGAAGAAGGCAACCAGAATGATGTTTTGACAACAAGGCAGTTGATTTTCTGTTATGCAATAGCTTTCATTGTTACTATTGCTGTTCTTTTAGCGAGAATTTTAATCAAATCTTTCAATGACTGTGGCAAAACAGAAGAATTATTACCAGCTTACAAATTATAAATGATAATTGCGTTCCATATAGGTATACCTCATTTTATAGTGCTTGGTTTTAATTGCGCTTCACAGGTGTAAAGCATTTTACAAACTGAAGATAAGTCCCTCTGCTAGCAAAAGATCACAAGTAACTTTATTGCAGTGGTCTGGGGTCAAACCCACAATCTCTCTGAGGTCTGCCTGTATAGGAAGCATGGGAAGTGACCTTGTCATTTGCAAGGTGGTTTCGCTCTCATAGAAAAGATACTAGTGATGTATTCTTAGTTATTCCAAATGTATTCTGAGTTATTCCAAAATGCACATTCTTAGAGATCAAGAAAAGAGTTATTTAAAATAAATAGAGAGGAGGTAAAATGTTAAGTAGACTCCTCTCCCAAATGTTAGCTCTATGATGGCTTAAATCTATACATTTTATTTTCCTTGCCATAAGTGTTCTTTACTCTTTCTTATATTGAGTATCCTTCCTCTTATAGGAAAGCACTTAATTGTCCTCCAAAATTAATTGCTGCTCTAGTTTTGTTTGTATTTCTGTTAATGTATTTAATCTTGTCAGTGAGTGTATATTAATTGCCTGCCCAAGTCCTATTTCAGTTGTTGCCATGTAAGCTTTTATAAAATAAACAGCTTAAAATTAAAAAAAAAAAAAAAGTTTCACCTGGCACAGTCAGTTCGGTAATTAGTGGCAATGAGGAAAAACATTTTTATTCAACATATAGTTTAGATTATATAACAAATTGTTCAGTATTGTGTTTCCTTTATAACTTAGACCTTCAAAATCTTTTGCCAAAGAACTTGAAAACTAAGTCAATGCTAAGCAGCCTTTCTGGATGTGGCTCTTGTTTGCTTTTTCAGACTGGCCACTTTGAAACCCCCGCCCCCTCTACACTATTACACTGTTCAGCAGCCTGACAGATTCTGCCAGTAACAGAGGATGAGCCCAGAGACATCCCAACCGTTTTTATCACTTACGTAGAAAGCAAAAGCAAGATTATCATGGTGTCTTCTCCCGGTCCTTTGTTCCAAAGGATGACACTAAAACAAGTGTCCGTAGACAGCAGCACAAGTGGTAGGGCACTCTGTTGCTGAAAAACTATTTCCACACGAAGAACTTTTACAGGCTGCAGTTGCACCCAAAATGTGGAGGTTACTGGGAAAGCCTCTTACCTCACCCAAATGAGGGAAACAGGTGGGACACTGCAGCATGGCAGCCTCCCTCAGGCTAGACAGGGCAGCAAGTGTGCAATGGCCTTGTAGCAGCAGCTCCTGACAACACTGCCTGTCTCCCCCTATTCTGGGAGGGTCACAGAGTGTGCTGCCACGCCTCAGGACAGCCAGGGGTTAAGATGTGTGGGTGGTCTGTGTGCGTGCTCATACATAGGACGTTATCAGAGCATCAGCCTGGAGCAGTTCCCTGCACACTCAACTGGCTACACCGAATTCTCTCATGGGTCTACTAATTTTCCCTTGTCATTTTTACTTCAGGGTCTTTATGCATGTCTGTGGCCACAACTTTATTTTCCCTTACCTCTCTCGATGTTTTCTGGGGTTGAGTTTGAGACCTAAATCTCAGATCCTGAAAATGGTTATGGTTCAACATCAGCTATTCAATCCACACAAATGCTGCAAATACACTTCTAGGCCCAAAATGGACCCGCTCCTGCCTGGGTTGCTATGTCAGCACACTGAAACTTAGATAACTTGGATGGTCCTGTAAATGCTGCACTTGACCAGGAAGGCAGTGTATTCTGTCAACCAATTCCTAAACACCACCAAGTCAGTTCTGTGCCTTCTCGCTCCAAACAAGGGTGACTATGTGGCCCCAGCCAATCAGACGTTTCTGATTTGTCTCTTCCTTGTTCTTTATTGTTTTAAAAAGCTTCCTGCCTTCTGCCCTACTTTGTAGTTCTCCAAAAGGAGACTAATTCATGGAGAGTTAAGTAAAGTCTAATCCTAGAAGCAAAGGGAAGCCAAAAATCATCTGCAGACCGTTCCCCTGGATATATTGGCTGACATCGTTTCTTAGTAAAATGGTATTGGTATTCTGATGCTTTTTAGGAAAATTTATGGAAAGTTGACAAAAGTTTTTCACTTTGAAATTGACAATGGCAAGGGGGTACTGGGATAGCTTAGAGGTTGACCACTTGCCTCATAATCATGAGGTCTGGGGTTTGATTTCTGGTTCCAGCCCATGCAAACACATATGCTGAACTGCAGCACAACTGGTATCTGTAGAGATAACAGTGAAGGTTGCTGCCTCCCATGCAGGAGGCCCCCATTTCAGTTCTTGCCCTGCATGGCCTCATATCCACCTGTGTGGAATGAAATCACATCACAACTAATGAGGTACAGCTATGGAGACTGCGCTGGGCCCTTCCCCTTCTCTCTCTCTCTCCACTCCCCTCCCCCCCCACATACCTCTCTCTCACCTACTCTCAAACAAGAACATTTTTAAAAGTTAAAAGATGAAGTAATAAATGAAAAAAAAAACATTTCAACTTTTAGAAAATTAGTAGGTTGGAATAAGAATGTTTTACTTTGTGTTTAACTCTTAAGTTGTGAAAATGCATTACCATGAAATACAATGAACATTTGCAGAACTTTGTGTGATAGCACATTGCTACTTTAAGTGCAGTTTCAGTTTTGTGCTGGTAGTAGTTGAAAAAAAATTACATAGGTTATTATAACTGTCTTTCCAGTCTCAAGTTATTTGTATATTATAATTAAATGAATTGGTATTTTTCAGAAGACCACAATGATAGGAAAGTAGAACCTAGAGACCTCTTAATCATAATTATGATAAATATAATGCAATTGGGTGTTTACCTATAAGATCACAGCTTGTAGCTCGCTTTAAAGATGCAAGTTGTTTTTAAAAACTTGGACATATGAGACCATAAATTATGCTGTCTTAGATAACATTTTCCTGGCAATATCAAACAGATCTAGATAATAGGTTTATTAGTTTTATATAACTGACATATACCAACAAAAATAGATACTGGCAGTCAATTATTTGGGACTGCACAGTGGGAGATTTCCTGAATGTGCACTATTATTCTTTCTTTCACCAACAAAAGGTCTCATTTGAAAAGAAATTTCATGTCAATTACTGATAATCACTTACCTTAGTAAAAATGGAAAGAGAAATGACCTGTTTTCACCTGGTAAACTTCTTAATCCTATATAGACATTTTGCGGGGAAAGATTTTTAAGTGTGAAATTTGTTATTTTTATGCTGGTTTGTTCTCTCTGTCTCTATGTCTAATTTGTTCTCTATGTCTCTCTGTGTCTTTATCTCTGCAGTTGTTACTATGCTACACTCTGGTAAATTATGTCTTAACTTTTTATGTTAATGCTGAAACACATTGGATCAATGAGGAACAGGCCTTTTGAACAGACACTTGGTGTGTTATATTTAAATACAGTGATACCTTGGAATCCAAACACCCCAAAACTTGAACAACTTGGAATCCAAACAGAAAAGTCAAGCAAATTTAGCCTTGGAATCCAAACGCTGCTTTGGAATCCGAACACCAACATGTTGTTCGTGTGGGACGTATCGACTGTACAGTCCATAGCTTTATCCAAACGCCCACTCATTTTGGAACTCAAACGTTTTGGAACTCAAACAGGCTTCTGAGATGGATTAAGTTCAAATTCCAAGGCATCACTGTACATCGATCTCTGGGTATCTGCACTCGTCAATTGCTGTAAAATCTGTTTGAATAACTTACTAGTGAGTGTTCATGAAAATGCTTTCACTCTAAAATATGTAGGTTATATTGCTAGGTCATGTAGATTATCCGAGAGCGTTCTGAAATGGAGAGCCATTTTTAATGCCAGCATGAGGATGTTGTACATCTGGTAAAAGGTGAAATGGCCATCTCTACTTTCTCTACCACATCATGATGATGGCACTGCTCCGCACACAATGACAGCAATCAGCCAATTCCTCTAATCTTCTTTTAAGCCCTCCTCTTATATTCTAGAACACTAAATTATGTTTCACTAAAACTATGGATATTGGCAGACAGATTACACTAGAATTTTTTATAAACACAATGTAAAATATGGGGAAATGGCGGGAGGCTATATGGACTTTGTAACATTTTTAAATATGTTAGTTACATAGCTCCCTTTAAAGGGAGATTTTAGGCAATTGTTTTGGGGAATATAGACACTTCTTTTTATATATTGCCTTTGTTGTTTCTCCTGTTTTATTTCCTGTAAAACTGTATTCATTGTTTAGGTAAACAAAACACAATACACTGTTCAATGATCAACAATCCATAAGAAAAATGTCTATGAGAATAAAAACTAGACAATTTTCATAGACTAAAGCAAAAAAAAAAAAAGTTCAGAATAGAATATGGAATTAAAATCAGTCAAAAAACCTCAAACCTCCTGCACAATTCATAGCTCTAGCATCTTATCTATATCTTTTTTTTAATAGTAAACTGGGTTTGTAGAAAAAATAATCTGAGTCTGTTGATCAAAGAAATTATTTTTTATTCTCATTCTCTAATATTAGGTATGGTGACTACTTGGCAGTACATATACTTACATATGAAGTTTTCTAGACAGAGCAGTGTGGCTCCTAAGCTTGTCTGAAAATGGCATGAAGATGAGGAAAAGGAGGTTGGCTTGTGGTTGTATTTGATTAGTGGTTGAAGTTAGAGTTAGGGTTCTTGCAAGCCATTTTGGGTTTGTGTGATTCGTGGTGGCACCAAAATGGAAGGAGCACTGTGGCTTTCCCATTAGTTTGCCCAGAGGTGAGGCAGAAAGGGAAGAAGAGTGCTGAGACTGGAAAGCTGTCATCAGCGAAACATCAAAAATGGAGTGAATCTCCTTTATTACACACGTGGATGGTGCCCCCTAATGCCCAAAGATATATACATACATATATAGAATCTCCAAAATAAAAATTAAGGCCAAAGTTTAAATGTTCTTAGTAACTTAATTTGGATTTGTTTGACATTGGTGAATACACTATCATTGCTGGGATACCAAAGACTTTTTTTTTTATAATAGACAATAGAGGGCGTACTTGACTATAAATTTGAATCAAATATCATCATAGATGCTTTTGTCTATCTAGTCTAGTCAATAAATATCTCTTGAAGTGTCAGTGTGGCATACCAATCTGTACATCGTTTTAGTTTATATGAAATGGAGTTATACCAAAATAGCATGAGATAAAATTACGACAGTTCATAAGCAACGATTCAAATAAAAATTATGATTTCAGATTTCAGGAAGTTATTAGGGCAGAGACCTCTCATTCTTGGAAACTTGAATGATCAAAGTAGAAAATAAAGCATATAGAAATTGGTTCAGTAATAATAGCAAGGTAATACCATATTTTATCAAATCTAAGATGCCATCAGTTGTAAGATGCATCATATTCTTACACCAAGAAAGGGATAGAAATGATTCTACTTATTCAACTCTAACATACCATCAATTTTAAGGTATGATTTCAGAATATGAAAAAATGTGACTAAAGGAATCAAGGAAATGTAGTATATCCTGAAATCTTAGAACATTTTTTTTTTTTTAGTTAGCATTCATGTAAAGGAACTCTATACTCAATCTTGTATAAGATTTCATAATTAAGGCATCATATGGATCTTATTAAAGTCAGTATCTCCTGTAAGTTTGTACATTTACAAGCATTTCAAATGAAGTTGTTAGCATGAACAGAGATTAATAATATGGCTTCGTTGTATATGTTGAAAATCTTGCTCCCCACCCCCATTAGCTAATATTTCTTTTTCAACCGATTACTTTTGAATATACTGCTCGAAACTGGCTTTAGCTACTTGATTTGGAAATTGTCTTTTCTACATTTTCAGTGTGAAACCACAGCACATGCTTTCTATGCCTCTAGGCCTGAGAAGTACTGGGAGAAGGAAGAGACATGTAGGTTATGGCAAAAGTTCACTCATTATGAAGTGATCATTATACAGGTTAAGGTTGAGGTCTAAAGAGAAGAAAACATCATAAAAAGTAATGAGAGAAGTTAAATCTTATTTCCTCTCAAGAATTCTCAGACTGAATCTCAAAGCTGTGATGCTCATTGAAGTTCTCTGCTGTGATCACAGAAGAGTATGACCCAGAAACACCATATGTTTTCTACAGAACAACTAGGGTAGAAATGACCTGTTCCCTGTCTTGGGGCCATTAGGTTACAATCTGTAAGTAAATGGCCAGGTTTTTAAAAAAATAATTGAGAACTAATCGTTTTTTAAATATTGGTGTTCACTGTAAAATTCATAGGTTTTCTAGAGGTAAATGTTGAATCTCCTTAGCCCTACAGAAGACCTAATCCAGAAAGAGAGTTTTTCAGAAATATCTGCCTCAAATGTACTTAGTAGGAAAACATGACAGTGTCAACTTCATGTCTGTACTGTAGGATACATAGCATCTTTCTTTTACCAAAAATATATTATCATATGACCTTTAGAGAACTATAAGAATAACCCATTTGAATATCAGTGCCCTTGCCTACTACATATGCCATTATATCTTTTTTCTCTTTGGCTTTTTGGAACATAGTTGTTAGGTTGGAAATATACTTTCTCCTTTTGTGCCTTTTTCCCATTGTTATCATTGTCCCATCCCTCTGCCTTTTGGCAACCATCAGCTTGTTCTCTATATGTATGGGTCTATTTTTATGTTGTTTTGTTCATTTGTTTTGATTTTTAGATTTCACATGTAAGTTATATCATGTACTATTTGTCTTTGTCTGATTTATTTCACTTAGCAAAATACCCTTTAGGTTCATCCATGTTGTCACAAATGGCAAGATTTCATTCTCTTTCACTGATCAATAATATTCATTTATACATGTGTGTGTGTGTATATATACATATATATGTGTGTATCCATATGTGTGTGTATGTGTACATGTGTGTGTGTATTCTTTATCCATTCATCTATTGGTGGACACCTAGGTTGCTTCCATATCTTGGCTATTAACTGTGTATGCTGCAATGAACACAGGGTTGCATATATATTTTCAAATTAGTATTTTTGATAAAGCTGGTGTTTTGGTGATGAACTCCTTTAGTTTTTGCTTCTCCAGGAAACTCTCTCCCCTTCAATTCTGAATGATAACCATGCTGTGTAAATTATTCCAGGCTATAGGTTCCTTTCTTTCAGCACTTTAAAGATACCCTGACAATACTTTCTGGCCTATAAAGTTGCTATTGAAAAATCATTTGATAGCCCAAGATGGGAAGGGGACATGAAGTTAGCACTAAGCACAGTAATCAGTAGAAATAAATATGAAGGGGAAGCCGGGATGGCTCAGTGAGTTAAGCGCTCACTTTGTAGCACCGGGGACTGGGGATCAAATCCCGGCCCCGGCCTGGGCGGAACCATATGCTGAACTGGGAGCTCCTCCAGTTCAGTTCTCTTTCTGTCTCTGTCTCTGTATCGCTCTCTCTCTCTGTCAAACATAAATAAATAAATAAATAAAAATTAAAAAATTTTAAAAAAAATGAATATGAAGCAACAACACTCTTAAACATGACGCTTAATACATCAAAGATTGCAAATACCTATAACACAGACTATGGACATTTAATCTGTACAAATTCTCATGTTCTCATATTTAATCATGACCAATTCAGGAAATCGGTAAAGGTAAAATATATCAAAATGGAAAGCCGGGATGGCTCAGTGGATTAAGCGCTCAATTTGCAGCCCCGGGGACTGAGGATCGAATCCCGGCCCTGGCCCGTGTGGATCCATATGCTGAACTGGGGAGTTCCCCCAGTTCAGTTCTTACCGGGGTGAAGACCTTGGCCCAGTTCCTGCCCTGTGCAGCCCCACTCCCACCTGTGGAATGAAACTATGTGGAAAAATGAATAATGTGCGACTATGGAGATTGTTCTGCCCCCCCTTCTCTCTGTTTCTGTCTCTGTATCTCTGTCAAAAACCATAAAAATAAATATTGATATATATATATTAATTATATATATTAATAATTTATTAATTAATATTTATATATATATTAATTATATATATATATCAAAATAAAGCACCTAATACAGGTCACCTTTAGATACCAATACTAATACTGATTTTCTTCCTATTACCTCTCACCTCTTCACTGTTTTCTAGAAGTTGGACACTCGTATTTTCTAGAAATACAGGAAAATACTGTGTCATTTTTCCATGTTCCCAGTTTAAGAGACTATGTATGACAGCAGGTCTTCAAGTAATGTCATTTTGCTCAATATTTCATTTTCACATTGATGAGACGCCATAGGAACTTAACTATTGTCTATATCAATTCGCTTATGGTAAAATTAGTTTTGTTATATATTGTTTTGTTTAAAGTTACAGAATCTATCTATAGTGTTAAATGAGGACTTACTGTAATTCCTTTTAGAATTTAGTTCAGAGGAGAAAGTTTGCTCCTAGTGTACAGAGATTTTTTCCTTTGAGCATCCTATGATCATTACATAAAAACTCATGTTTCTCTCTGTTTCATTTGCCAAGAAGTTCACTTAAGCCTCATGCTCACTCTTTTAGGGGGCTATTTGAGACTTTTGCTACTCTTTCCTCCACATTTAGTACAAGTATACACTTTCATTTTAGCAAGTACATTACACTGAGAACCCTTTTATTATTACTTTCCTCAAGTCATTTTTGGAATAATCAAATAACACTGTAGATACATTAGCACCAATAATGATACATGTGATGATATTTAAAATAAAAAGTAAAATGGAAATTTGGAATAATTAGCTAGTTGAATTGATTAGTTGTTGCTAGATGAAGGTAACAAAAAGGCTGACAGTTTTATTCTTCAAAAGTTTAATCCACAACATACTCATACTTGATTATTATTAGTTTAATAATTGACTTTAATATATCTGGTTGGTATATTCTAGTGTTTACTCTGTTCCTAATTGGAAGTAGCAGTTAACTCTAGGCCATTCATTCAGGGAATAAGAGGAGGTAGAATTGTATGATTAAAATATAAAACTATGAAAATTGGCTTCTGTCCTTGGCTTGCTTATGAACTTTTATGAAATCAAAGCACTTTAGAGAATTCAGGTACCTTATTTTTGTAGATCACATTATTCAACCTCCTCATTTTGCAGTTGAAAAAGCTAAGGCTCAAGAAAAATAAATGTCTTGCCAAAGACCATATAGTTGATTGGTGATGAAATTAGGATGAGAATTGAGAATTTAAGAGTTGGAAGATACCCATAAAGATCATCTTATTTATCCCTGTAGAAAATATGGGTGAATGGTACATCTCTAATGCCCATTCAACTTTTAAAAATACGACATATCTTCTTGATTGTTTCGGAATTAATTTACATTGAACATATCTAAAATAGAACATGTGATCTTTCTACTGCCAACTTGGTTCTTTTTCAGTGTGCCCTAATTCAATGAATGGCGCACCTGTCTACCCAGTTCCAAAAATCAGGAAATGGTGTCATCTTAGAAATGTTCACTCTATACATTTAATCCATCATCAAGTCCAGCTAATTTTATTTTTTTAATTTATCCATTATTTTCAGTCTTCAGTGCTGTAAGGAATCGACATGAGAAATCGAGTGGATAATCAGATGTGAGCCTTTATTGGGAGCACTCCTGGGCGAGGTTCGCTGGCCTGAAAGAAGATTGGGGCCAGAGAAGTCGCGCCTTGGGAAGGGAGTGGGCAAATTTTATAGGGTCCTGGGGTGGGGGAGAAGCAGATCAGGCAGTTAACGGCTGGTGTCCATATATGGTGTTGTTTGTTGAGCTTGAGCCTTCCTGGTGGCTGCATCCCGGTGCTAAGGCCAAGCATCAGCCATTTGGGGAAGTCCCTTTGCCACATCCTGTTTGCCCAGGCCCCTGAGGCCCACCAACCTTACAACTGCCACCACTTTAGTTCAGGCAACCATCATCTCTTCCCTGAAATGGTGCAATATCCTCCTAATTGGTCTGTCTGCATCCATCATACATCTGCACAATACAGTTAGTTTAAATGACTTTAAAAAATATATAGCAAGCTCTCTCTGTCTCTCTTTCACTAACAGTAATATACATATTTAAAACCTTCCATAGCTTCCTATTTCTATTGAGAAAAAGGCCAATTTCTTAACATTGTGTGCAAGGTCCTGTGCTTTCTAACCCTTCACTGTATTTCCCCTTGCTTTTGTTCTCTGCTATAGCCTGCTGAGCTTTCCTGGTTATTCATATTCACCATCCTCCCCACCTTCCACTATGTATTTGCACTTGCTTGGTCCTCTGTTTGGATCTCTCTTTTGTCTTTGTCTAATTGACTCCTACTTTTCTTTCAGAGGTAGTATGCCTCTGTGATTTAATCATATGAAGCCAAGCATTTCTACTCCATAGTGTTTATCCAGTTTTACATTTATTTATGACTGTGTCAGTACATTTGTCAATACATTTATGTCTCTGTATTTATGCCTCTACATCTAAACTGTAAGTTACATATGGGGTAGGACCATTTGTGGTTTTCCTCAGCATTTTATCCCAGGCATAATATAGTGTCTGACACATCCTAGGAACTCAGGATTTATTGAATGAATGGATTCATAGACTAGTAAATATGTTAGGTGTTAATAACACGAACATTTCTTGAAGTTACTTTGTAATATATTAGGTACTTTGAATGACTACCGTAAGTTATGTAATCATCATAAGAACCCCATAGGTAGAACTGTTATTACTCTTATTTTTCAGATGAGAAAAGTAAGATTCAGGATAGTAAGAAAATTATTCCATTACACAATTAGGAAACAACAGACCTATGATGAAAATTTAGATGATATGACTTTTAACCATTATATAATACATTGTCTTCAACATGGAATATAAAAGAGAATAACATATCTCCTGTCAACTGTCTATTGATAAATTACTTTATAGCCCTTCCTTGAATGAGGACAGGCCATGGCAAGGTGTTAAATCAGAAAACATTTGGGGAAGCCGGGATGGCTCAGTGGGTTGAACGCTCGCTTTGCAGTGCTGAGGACCGAGGATCAAATCCAGGCCCTGGCCCGTGCGGAACCATATGCTGAACTGGGAGCTCCCCCAGTTCAATTCTCTCTCTGTATATCTCTCTGTCAAAAATAAATAAATAAAAATAAATAAATCAGAAAACATTTGTTTTATATGGATCTATGTGATTGATAATGGATTTGAAGTTCCCAACAGTGTTCTTCTGATGGTCCAATGAAAACCAAAAGAATAAATCTCTAAGGATAGAGTGTCAGACACTATCACATTATAGTGTATCAGAGTGTTGGTGGAAACTGCTGATAAGTGGATTGTAATGAAGGGTCTATTTACAAAGTAGTACACATGCCATAGCAAAGCCATAAGGGATAGTGCAGGATTGTGGGGGTAGTAACACGGGGGTGAGGGTGAGACACTTGGTAACTTCTTTAGGTCTAAAAGGACAAGGGGAAAAGTGGACAATGAAAATAGGAGAGAACAGGAGCCATGTGGGCAGGGCTTCCTGATAGGAGCTATGATTTTTAGTTGAGGCACATCCAGATCATGGAGTCTATGTGGAAAAAGCCAAAATGCTAAGCATGCCACCCTCATTCTCCCCATCCCTGCTGGTCTCCTCCCAGTCCTCCCCATTATTCAAAGTCTACCCAAAGTCATAAGACAAGGGGCTGTGTATATATGATCCATGTAAGTCAGCCTCCTGGAATATAGGACTATGTAGCACATGACTGTAGGAAATAAATGGAAGATATGTAGTACAGATGATAATATAGAGAATTCACTTTTTTTTTACATAGCACTTATTGAGTCACATTACTCTCTTTTCTCGTGTAAAGCCACCTCTGCTCTTAGCAGTGTCATTAATGACAAGGAAATAGAAAAAGCAGCAAAAGGCTTGGGATTTAGCTCAAGTGTTTCCCAGTAAATACTCTTCTAAAGTTACACATTTACAAAGTCTGTTCATACCTACCCCCTGCTACACTATTTGAATTCTGGAAGATGAGTGAAACGAGGTTCTCCCAAGAAGGGTGCTATTAAGATTCAAGGCACTGGACGAACATTATTAGAATGATGTCTCTGGCCTCCACTCTGGTTTCTGAGCCAAGGTGCTCTGCCTGGTTTGCATTATATTTGGTATGTTACTGAACATTCTTAAGCACTCAGAACACAAAGGGAGTTTTAGCCTTCAACTCTTTGTCACACAAAAAAGCAGTTTGCTGACCTGGTGAACACTGTGGAAGTGCTTTGGCATAAATTAAACTGGCTGACACTTTTGATGCTCTGTCATGAGTGCCAATTTCAACACCTGGAAAATGAGAAAAGATATTATCAAATATTAATAGGAGTTGCACACCTTACATCCCCAATGTCCAAATCAATATTTACTCCAGGTTTTCACATGTGGGGATCTGAACACTCTGTCTTGATTAGTTCTCAGTGTCTTATGCTGAATTTTATATTGCTGAAATTAATAATGCCAATAATTATATAATCAAGCAGGGATACTAATAATGGCTGTCAGGCATAACATTTTGAGAAGGCTGCCTGATAAAAGATGAGGATATAAGATAAAGACTATAAAGCTGTTATAGAGGCTCACAGGAATTTGAACATACCTTTAGAAATTGATTTAAATGAGGGAGATTGGGGGAAAAAAAGGTCTCAAAAAGCCAAAACCTTTTCAATCAGTAAAACTTACTGATGGTTTAAATATATCTATCTTTACTTTCTTGAGTACTGGACCTTCTATTTACATTTAAAACAAATTTCTGAGAAAGTCAGTGTTTCAGAACCAAAGATGTATTTTCCTCATGATTTATCTTCAAAAATGATTCATATTGGGGTTTTTTTTCTACCTTTCTGGTCATTCAAGGAACCACACAGCTAATAAAGTGAAAAGGCCAGGATTCAAACACAGGTCCCTTTCACTTTAAAATCCCTGTGCTTTTTCCACTACACAATACTGGTAACACTACTCATCACCTAATAACATTAAACTATCCCTCTGAATTATCTTTCCCCAATTCTAGTTTGTCCATCATTGACATCTTTATTAGATTGATTCTCACTTATTACAGTTTTCTTCATTTGTCAATGATAATTAGTTTTTACCTCTTGCTAGATCTTTTTAAATCATATTCTTCTCAGATTAAGTGGACCAAGAAACTCATCACTCTACCATACACCATCACACTCCACATCACACAATTATAAGAGAATATCTATAATAATTGGAGAACCCCACAAGAAAATAAAACTGATTTACCTTCTCTCCTCCATTATAGTTACTAAATAGCCATACTGGATTCTGAGGCATGGGAAAGCAAAAAAAAATTACCAGTCATCTAGTTTTGTGTGCTTTAAGAACTATATGCAAAGATGTAAAATTAAGAGCAATGAGTTATACCCTATACCCAATTGCACATTGAGTTAACTAGCAAAGTAAGCATAGATTGGACATTCTGACTTATTTTAAAAGATTTATTTATTGTTTTTGACAGAGAGAGAGATACAGAGTCAGACAGAGAGAAGTGGGAGGGCCCAGAACAGTCTCCATAGTTGCACATCATTGGTTTTTCCACATAGTTTCACTCCACAGGTGGGCGGGGCTGCACAGGGCAGGAACTGGGCTGCGGTCTCACCCTGGTGAGAACTGAACTGGGGACACTCACCAGTTCAGCATATAGGTCCGCACGGGCCAGGGCCGGGATTCGATCCTCGGTCCCCGGGGCTGCAAAGTGAGCGCCTAACCCACTAAGCCATCCCGGCTTCCCCTACATTCTGAATTTACTTGATACCAGAGGTACGTCTCTGAGTAGACAGCATGTGTGTGTACAACTATCTGTCTATTAATCACTCTCCTTTCATCTTTCTCCTCCTTATGGAGTAGAGAATTGAATCACTTATGTCTTCTTGTTTAACACATAGTTTTCCCAAAACATCTAGCGATATAGAAGCAGAATTAGGACAGATATAGCAGCAGATATTTAATAAATAA
This sequence comes from Craseonycteris thonglongyai, assembly GCA_004027555.1. Classification (NCBI taxonomy): domain Eukaryota; kingdom Metazoa; phylum Chordata; class Mammalia; order Chiroptera; family Craseonycteridae; genus Craseonycteris; species Craseonycteris thonglongyai. Next base: position 6,876 of record PVKE010021265.1, on the reverse strand, counting down.
AGGCAGAAGATATTGTTTCTTCCACCCTATCGGACTTTAGCTTTTAAATGAAACCCAAGTGAATACCTATTAGAGGCCACCATAGTTATATGACTATGAATTTCTTCACTTCCTGAATTTTAGATTTATCATGGGACAAAGTAATTAAAAAATAAAATGTGTATTTATTTTCTCCTTCTTACAAAAACACTTTGATACCTTCTGTTATCTATCCTGTTATATCATATCAGCAACTTCTAATACGATAGTGTATAAGGACATGCATTGGAATACTGAAATGTTCCACAGTGCTCTAATGTTCTTTTTTAATCACATGAAACCATTTATAGCTTAATGTTAACACTTGCTGTCATTAAGAAAAATGTGCTGCTCCCTCTTCTGTTTGACCAATGAATGGTTATTGATCTGAGGTAACTAAAAGGCTAAAATGCAGGGATTGAAATTTGGATTAGCTGCTTTTTACTGGGCTTTATTTTATCATTTCCCAAAGCAGAGGTCACAGTGATAGCATCGATCAGGTGTAAAGCAGATGACATTTAGGTGATCTTGTTTGGCCCACTGCAGCCATGAGCCTAATTGTCCCCTCTGCAACTGGAAACAAAGCATTGTCTGAGGGCAGAGGTGTTATTGCTCATTTTCAATAGCTCCCTTGCACTTCTCCCAAGCTCCCCAAACACACTGGCATGTAGGTGAGGATTTCTGTCAGCCCCGGCACTTACCCTGCACATTATGCGAGAACTGGCTTGTGGGGATGGGTACTTTTCATATCCACACTCCCTTCCCGTGAGGCAGCCCTCGTGTTCTTCACATCATGACAATCTCATCACTCTTGTTTCATCTTCCATCACAAACATCTACTCATAATCTAAGTTTATCCAGCCCTCTCACTGTCATCCCTGGTTCCTTCTTTTCACCTCATTGCTAGCTCTCTGGGAAGTTAGTTCTCCTACCAGGCTAATGGCATTACTGTGTGACTGCTGCAGCCTAATGCCTTATCCCTCCTGGTGAGGCTTATAATTTTCAAATAGGATTCTCGGAGAGATAAATAGTGCAAGTTTAAATGTTATACCCTGTTGCCAACCATGTTGAAATAACATTTGCATTTGTTTATAGGGAGTAAGAATCATTGTGATTGAATATGCAAAGATAAATGACATGTAGATGGAACCTGGAATGATTTTGTTATCACTATTAACAAAATCTTTCAAACTACCAAGTTGCTTAGATTGAAATCTTTAGAAATCTTCACTTCAGATAGGCCAGGGTTATTAGTACTAGAACATGAGGTTGCATGAATGCAGAAATCTATAATATACTCTGTTGGTGTGTTGAGTTATGAATAAATATATATTAATATTCAAATATATTCTCTCATTGAGTTCCAGCTTGAGTCCATAACTATTCTGATTTATTTCACTTAATTTTTATAAGTTGTCTTATAATTCCCAAAGAACAAGCTGATTCAGGCTTTACATGATTTTGATAAAATTTTGTAATAAAAATGAATGACTTTTGTTTGATGTACAATAATATTCTTTTGAGAAAATTGTAAGTTTCCATTACTGAACATCCTAACTACATAGACAAAAATATTATTTTCATTTCTTTGTCTCTAAAATGAGAGCTAATTATGCTCACCAACATTGTGGTTTTATGAACTCCAAGAGAATGGATGGTTCATTATCGAATTCTTGGAGTGCATGATTACACCAATGTAAGACCAAGGTTTATGAAGTAAAAGGGGGAACAATTCTAATAAACGGTGGTGTTAATGATCTTCACAAAAATAGAACACTCTGAGTATTGCTTTGTCATTGTTGTTATTCAGTCTTTCCAAGAATAATCTCAGCACAGGAAATCTTTATCTTGCAGTCAAAGAATTAAAGAATAAGATGCAAAATCTTTATTTCCCCCTCATAAAATCAGAGCCAGCAATAAGTCAGTAAATGGGGTTTTATCTTTGTTCAGTTTTTGGCATTTTAAAATCCTCAAACTGTTTTAAATATAAAAAATTATCAGGCAGTCATGGTGCAGGGAAGCTAGATCAAGGTAGCTTTTGCAAATTATTGACATGAGAAGATATTTAGAAATATTGAATATATATGACACACATGATTAAGTACCATTTCAAGGACAAATTGATTCCTATGATCTATAGCAGGGGTGTTCAAGCTTTTGGCTTCCCTGGGCCATGTCGAAAGAAGAATTGTCTTGTCCCACACATGAAATACACTCGCACTAATGATAGCTGATGAACTAAAAGAAAAATAAAAGTCACCAAAAACATCTCATAAGGTTTATGAATTTGTGCTGGGCCATATTCAAAGCTGTCCTGGGCCCCATGTAGCCCACAGGCCATCGGTTGGACAGTCTGGATCTACAGTATTTATCTCAGTGTGGAACAGGACTGCTTTGAAAACTTAAGAGGGAAAATCTATGTGGACATAGACCTGTAGCTTTTTACTCTGTGGCTTTGCTGAAACTGAGGGTTTGAACAAATTAGTTAATTTTGTTTGATACTAATAGAAAAAAGAACATTACTTAAAGTTAAGTGAGTTAATAATTATAACAGGTCATCTTTTACCTAAATTTAATGATAATCACTTTTTTTTAATTTGACATTGAAGAAAGTATGGTATTAGAAGACAGGCATGTGAGTGAGTAGCAGAGAGATGTCATGCAAGTAATGCAGTTATTATCATTGCTTCCATAACTGAATTTATTTATCACATAACAATTATGCTTCTCAGATGGAGAAGCAGTGTCTCAGAGAGATGAAATGATTTGCCTAAATTCATTCAGTTAGTAAGCAATGAATGCGAGATAAGTTTTCTGGCCTGATTGATACAAAATGTGAACTTTCTATTATAATAATCTTCCATCTCTGTAAAATGAGGACAACAGCATGATTGCACAGGAAAATCTACCTAACATTTGCAAATGTGCTTTCGAGAAAATATTGAACAATATGTGTTTGTGAATTGTATGTTTATAGTAATTGTTATAATATTTCCTTTTGTACTGATAATGGTTAATATCTCGGGTATCAGAAAAGCCAGAATACCACAGAAGGAAATATTTCTCATGTGATTTTTGCTAGGATCATTCAAAAATTTATCTCAGCCTTTTAGCTTCATTCAATTATAAGGAGTCTTTTTGAGATATATTATTTTATTTTATTTTATTTTTATTGTTTTTGACAGAGAGAGAGAGAGAGATACAGAGACAGAGAGAGAACTGAACTGGGGGAGCTCCCCAGTTCAGCACATGGGTCCGCACGGGCCGGGGCGGGATTCGATCCTCGGTCCCTGGTGCTGCAAAGTGAGCGCTTAACCCACTGAGCCATCCTGGCTTCCCCAGAGATATATTATTTTAATCAAGGTATTCCTTTGCTGGGCATCCTGAGGGAAGTAAGCTCCTAGGAGCATATAAACACATATGTGTTCTCTAGTTACTTCTAAGTGGATTACAGGCTGAGTTTCCAAGTCAGAATACTCCTTTTGCTGAAGACCATGCTCAATATTTTGTAGGAGTCAAGAGAGCTGGTCTGGTAGTGCTACTCATCAGAGTTATGCTTCTTCAACATAGGATTAAGTGGGGATGCCACGTTAGCTCAGCAGTTGAGCTTCACAACCACGAGGTCCAGTGTTTGATTCCTGGCCTGGCCCATGCAGACCCATGTACAGAGCTGTGGCACAATTGGTAACTGTTGGGATGGCACTGTGGGCAGTTAAGGTTCTCGACTCCCATGCGGGAAGCCCTTGGTTCAATTCCCACCCCACAGGGCTCCATATCTACCTGTGTGGAATGAAACCATGTCACAACTTATGATGTGCAACTATGGAGGCTGCTCTGGGCCCTCCCCCTTCTCTCTCTTTCTCCTCTCAAAGAATAAAATAAATCTCTTTTAAAAATTACAGACTGAGCAAGTTCCCGCTACTGGAGCCATCCCATTCATGGCTTTCAGCCAGCTATTGGAAGTACTTATTGCTCATTTAAGCTGGGAGCTCAAATACTGCCCTCTCAGTATTGATCGGTTTTCCTTTTTCAGTATACAGGAATTATCAGTTCCATTGAAGCATTGAAATCTATCAAGTCTACTGGGAAACATTGTATTCAAGCTAAACCTACAGGTCATCTTTGCAACTGTCTTTCACTTGCAACATCCATAATTAGAAATTAAGAAAATTAGATATGTAGTTTGAAGTATTTGGAATTTAAATGACTATTTAAAAAGTTTTGCTGAGCAAAACTGGGCCATGGACAACTGACACAATGAGATACTTTCTTAATATCCTCAATTGGAAAGCACCAAACCAAAAAAAAAAAAAAAATGTGGGGAGTTGTTAGTATTCTGCTTGCCATCCAGGGTGTCTAAGGGAAAATATAAGTGTAAAATGCCTATAATCAGAGCACAGGGTATTTGAAATAGCAAAGTGATTTTTAAACCTCATATATATTCATATTTGATTATACCATTAAACAGTTTCCAGTGAGCTTTCTTTGGTGTTCTTGGTTTTCCAATCATAATTTATGATTAGATTGCTTACATGAAAGTAGGGGAGCCCGTGTCTTGATAAAAAAAGGAAACTTGAATTCTCTAATATCACTGTTTACAACAAAACTTAGTGCTTTATGGTAAAGCAACATAAACTTTGAACTTAAAATAAATAGCAGTTTTCTATTTTCTCATCTTGATATGATTTAAACTTCCATCACTAAAGAACCTGATATGTTATTTCAAATCAAAAGAAAATGCCAAGAACTTATCCTGAAAATAAGGTCTATACATTAAAATGTAATTGAGTTTTTCATTTGAATCACTAAAACTTTCTTATTTTCAACCACTTTTGAATCTTCATGTTTCCCAATTCACACGTTGACTATTATCCTATTTGCCATTTTTGCCTTTCGGAGATTTATTGGGCCAAATATTCAACAAAGATAGTACCCGTAAGTGCTGTGATGCAGGTGTGCATGGCTAGACTTGGCATCTAACAGTGGTCATTGATGCCAACCCCGAGTCCATTGTACTTATATTGCTGCAGGCACAACAGATATAGGTGCAACTTGTTTTGGAAATTGTTCCTATTTTCTATAAATCTAGTTAGCTCTTCAATAATCTACTCCAATTGTGAAACCAAGCCAATTTAGAAAGTCACCACTCATAAATATATAGAATTATAAAATATGAGCCTCATCACAATACTGTGATCATTTATTCATTAGTCATCTAGATCAAGTGCACGTCTCTGGGTGCTCAGTTATAAATAAGTGTCAAACTTGCAAGGTTTTATAATTCTCATGTCTTTGTTGTAAAGCAAGTGGCCACATGCTGGTCTTTCAATAATGAACTTGGCCTGAGAAATTGCTGATCTGTGCCTCGACAAAAGGCTGTGACCTGAGTTGGCATAGATGGTGTCTTATTTGAGTCAACCCTTATTCTTCATTGGGGTGGGGGTGGGGGGGACTACGCAGTTACAGTCAGCTCTATGGTTTGGCTCTCCCTTTGAGCCCTTCTGAGTATGTAAATTGTTCTTGCTCTTTACATAGATTCTCTGTTTGAATGTACACTGGAGAATTGCAAGTGTTAGGAAGGGGACCAAAATGTTGCCACTTTGAAGGTGCCTTATTAGGATATTGATTTTAAGCTGTTTATTAAGAAATAAGATTCAGAGAATACCTTTGGCCCTCCCCCATTGAGATTCAGACAGTAAAACTTGCTTTGGGAAGGGAACCTTGGTTAACCATCTTAAGAATCTTCACCCCAACACAAATCGGGAAGACACCATGCCTGTTAGTTAGATGCCCCCTGTGTTGTCCCATTGCTTCTGAGTTGCCCAGCAAGAACGTTCCTGCCATGTATGCTCCATTCAACCTCAACTACCTGTGAATCACCCATTCTCACTTCTGTAATCTAATACTCCACCCCCACCTCTTTTCTCCTTTGTCCAAAATGTCATTATATACCCATTGTTGCCTCACTGACTTTGGAATTTTCATGCTAATGTGAATTCCTCATGCACAGGTATTAAACATTTGATTTTCTCCAGTTAACCTGTTTCTGTTAATTTGATTATTAGCTCAGCTAGAAGAACTTGAAAGGTGAGAGGAAACTAATTTTTTTGGCCCCACAGTCACAAGTGGCACACGACATCATGCAGAAATTGGAGGCAAAGCATCCTTTCATGCTCCCATTACAATGCTGTTAGAGTTTACAATTATGTCAACATAGTGACCTCTATTTAGGAGAGGGCAGCGGTGGAGAAGGATCACTTCATGCTTTTCAATTTCCAGAAGCTAGATGTAATTGTACATGCAGCTTAGATTATACAGCATCTCAATACCCCTATATTCTTAACGCTTTAAAGAAAGTTTTATCAGACATGAATAAAAATCTTTCTGTTGAATTCTGGCATGTCGTATATCACACTGACTGAATTCTTGAGACAGGCAACAAATAGTAGGTTGCTATCTGAACTTAGTTACTAGGATGAGCAAACCCCTTGATGTGAAAAGGATATGAACGAAACGCTTTCTGTAAAGCACACTCCAGTTTGTGAGGTCATATTGCAGATCTTTGATCATATTCCTTCTGTCTTTAGAGCCTCTCTTTGATTCAATCTGACCCCGGTGCAGGGTAGCCAGAGCCCAATGGGCCTATGGATTCTTCTGATAGTACAGTTTAGAAAAGAGATCTTTCCTGAGAAGACATGTGAGTGGCAGTTTTTTAATCCACATGGCTGGATGGGAAGAAGGGTGTTTAGTTCTAGGTGACTTGGGATCACTGGAATGCTCTTGGGATGTCAGCCCATGACATTTTATTTATTTACTTATTTGTATTGTTTTTGACAGAGAGAGAGAGAGATACAGAGA
>PVKE010021264.1:10942-26796 GCA_004027555.1 Craseonycteris thonglongyai | reverse complement strand
TGCAAAAGGCTGAATGTGAACTGCGATCTCTCACCATATACCAAAATTAACTCAAAATGGATTAAAAACCTCCAAATACGAAAGGAAACAATAAATTGCATAGAAGAAAACATTGGTACTGAATTTATAGACCTGGGATTCAGGGAGGACTTTATGAATCTGACCTCAATGGCAAGGGAAGTAAAAGCACAAATAAATGAATGGGACTTTACCAAGCTAAAAAGCTTCTGCGCTGCAAAGGAAACCATCAACAAAGCAAAGAGGCAATCAACCAACTGGGAAAATATTTGCCTTTAGATTTTTAAGGTTGTGTTAAGTTGAATTATATAAGTTTAGGAACAAATTGCAAAATGAGACAATTGCCCTTTTTGATGGTCTCATTAGCAAGGGAATAAATGTAGTAGATAATCAAACTGGCTATAGAACTAATGAACTCAAGTTACATACAGTTCTGCCCCTCAGCAGTGTGAAATCTTGGGAAAATTTCTTAATCACTCTCTATATTTGATTCCCCTTTCATAACTGTAGGCTCAATCTTAATAGTTATCTCAAGTGTCATTGCGCATTGACATGAGGAAATATATGAGAGGAACTTGGCACAAAGCTGGGCACATAGTAAGTGTTCAAGCAATGTTAGCTTATCTCCTCTTTCTCCATCTCATCTATCTGCTTCTCCTTTTTCTCCTTTTCTTTTTTCTTAACTTTGAGAGCACCAAAATGGAGATTTTTGGTTCCTATAGCACTGAACTTACTTTTCTACTGTATTGTCCAACCTAAGTCTTATGAACAATAAGACATGGAACTCTTTAAATATCAACCTATTTCAGAGACCCAGAGTGGATGGTTTTTGAAGTAGCATCTTTGAGATCAGTTGTCAACAGAAATGCTTATTTTAAAGACATCAAAATGGGGGAAATGTTCCATCTGAAAAATATACTGTAATAAGGAGACATGCTGAACTTTTTCTAGAGGTGCTTGAAATTTCTTTGGTCAGAATTTAAACAGCAAAATTAAACAATAATAAATTTTCCTCCTGCCAGAAAGTATATTTCTATGTTTTTCTTCCCTTTGCCTATATTCTTCACAAACACAAAACCCACCCCTCTTCACAGTTCTCACTCAAACCCACCACTTAGTTCAGAGAGCTCTCTCTTCTCATATGTGTAAATCACCTCTGCTTTCAGTCAACGCTCACTTAAGTGTGTACTAGGTTCTGCTGTTATCAATAACCCCTCTTGTGCTGTCCCTGTCTTGTCTCCTTATCTCATAGGTATAATGAAAGTAAAGAAGACTTCATCAACCACTTCTGCTTACCAAATGCTTAAAACAATCAAGGCACCTATGATGCACTCTAATGAAAATAAAATGGGATGGAAAAGAAAGGATTGGAAAAAAACAAAAGATATGGGGAAATGTGCAACAGAGTAGAAAAGAATAAAAAGGAAACTTCTGGGCAATTTGTGAAATCCTTCCAAACACTGTTGGTTGAGATATAATGTAAAGCATTGAACTGGCTGCTAAATGCTATTGGCCCAATATGTCCCATATTTCCAGCATCATTGGGTACATATGAAACGCATTTGTCTCCTGCATCAAACATTCCTTTCTCACAGATTTGTCAATTTTATCCAGCCCTCCTAATCCCTCCAACATCTCTAACCACTCTCCCCTCCACTAAGAGAACATACACTAATGTAATACAAACATCACAAATGTAGATTGCTGAGAAAATATTATTCAAAAATCAAATGAAAGAAAGACTATTTACTACATTTATTTTTTATGACTCACTGATTAGTTTCTTAGAGATTCTCAAAAGAGTGGTATAGACTCATTCTTATAATAAACCTTTACATTTCTGAAAGGATACTTAAAACAAACACACATGTGCCAACCCCTCAAACAACCTCTATAAAATTTACTAACTAAACCAAAGCTCCATTTTATAACCTTTTATACGTAAAGATGGGGTTGGAGGAGACAACCATAAAATTTCAATGACTTCATCCGGAAAATGCAATACTGTATCAGGATCTGTCTGCAGAAGACAGTGAGTATTTGAACTGCTATAATTTTGAAAGATGTCTTTGGAAAGGAAAGGCATAGATTTTCATAGCAGCTAAATCTAGACAAAGACTGGGGCCAATAGTTATTTTAGTCCAGCCTAATTTAATGTCACAGTGCTGGGTCTGGTTTTATTTACTTATTTACTAATTTAAAGGGACTACTATAAAGAAGGAGTTTGTATGCTTTTAAATGGATAATGTTAGCAAAGCATGAGAAAGTTCTTTCTCTTTTTTTTTCTTCCTGAAAACAATAACCTACATTTAATGGTAAGAAATCACCAGCAAATTCCATTATGTTTGTGGGCTTGACACGCGGTGCTTATTAAATGTAGGAACAAAGCCACTTTATACATCATAATGTTCACATTACAAATTCACTGCTCATAATGGCGCTGCAAGTGTATGTGCAATTTTTCTGAACTTATGAAATATATTTCTGACACCTCAGGTATTGATGTATGCATGCCTGATATTGTCCCAGTGCAGTAGGGAGACTTAACTGATGTCTGCAAGATTTGATTTATTACAAGTAAATATGATTGCCTTCATAATCTGATTTTATTATGTTCGGGGCTCTCGCAGGTAAACTTTTAGGAGCAGGAAGAAGGCCAATTTTATTAAACCAATGTGTTCTTGCACACCATAGAGTTTCTTGTCAAGGGGGATGGGGAAGGAGGGTTGCTGATCCAGAAATTATATTGAATTTTCAAAAAAGGAAACTCCTTTCAACATTCCCAATATCATATCTTCTCATTTCCCACAACTATTTCAAATCGGCTTTGGCTATTTTGAACTTTATATTCCCTTGCTAAAAGCCATACTAAAGTAAAATTCACATATTTGAGGTCAACATTAAATATTCCATGAGAGGGGGTAATAATACCATCTCAGGAATATTGCCAACAAAATTTTTTCTCTTTTGTAATGGAGAAAAAGAGATTTGATGAATTTTAAAGAATTGGGATTATTATCGACACTTTTAAGGCTTTTGATTGAAATGATTCCAAATACCCAGGCTGCAGCTTTGCTATACCAACAACTCAAAGAACTAAAAAGAGATCACCCCAGGATCAGAGATGGACCTGGGCCTAGTGCTCTAGATGAGGGACATTGGTAGAACTAGGTTAGTGAATAAAGGGACTAAAGTAGAATACCTGTCTAGTTCACTAGACATGGAATGGAATGTACAGACTAGCAACTGTAATTAATAAGACACTCCTCACTTAATGACGTACCTGTTTAACAAATCCTTGGTCTTATGACCAGTACTCCAGTGCAGGGAATCAATCCCCTTCCTCAGTCTGTGTGTCTTGAGAATCCCTTTTCTCAACCTCTGTCTTGTTCCCACAGTTGATTAGTATATACTACACTAAGCTTTCGCATTCATGCAAGACTACACATTTTATTTATATGTGTGATGTTGAGTCATATCTATTGAAAAATACATACATGATGGCACCATGAGACACCATAAGACATTAGCCTTTAAGCTCCTCACTTATCATTTATTGACCAACTTGCTTAATGACCTAGTTATAGAAATGGAACCCAGACATTTAGTGAGGAGTGCCTGTAATACTTTGTTGCATATTTTGAAAGTTGCTAAGAGAGTAGAACTTAAAAGTTCTCATGACAAGAAAAAAATTTGTAACTCTGTGCAGTGAGAGATGTTAACTAGACTTTTTGCAGTGATCAATGTACAGTATACACACATATCAAATCATGTTGTACATCTGAAACTAATATAATGCTATACAATAATTATACTTTAGTTTACAAAAAAAAAAAAAGACGAGGCACAAAGACTTCCTAGGCCAACTATGTATCATCTTATTCTAAGTGTAAAAACACAAACATTATTAACAGGGGAGTGTGCAAGCTCTCCCCTTCACTAAAAAGCATTCTGTTTTTACTTTCTCTGTTTCTTCCCTATTTCCCCAAATTGCTGAGGACACTTTTCTTACCTCATTGCCTACCACTCACCACCAGGATGGTAATTCAGGTTTATATAATGCAGGATAAAAGAACGGGGAAAGACAGAAAAATAAAGAAGATGAGTAGAAAAAGAAAGAAAGCCATTGGCTTGTGTTAGGGGAAAGTTCTTGACGATGGTAGGGGGGATTGGGACAAGATCTTCTTGAAGGTGTATGCAAATAAAGCAATCAAGAGCATCTCAGTGGTATGGAGGAAGTAAAGAGAGAGAGAGAGAGAGAGAGAGAGAATGAGAGAGAGAGAGAGAGAAAGAGAGAGAGACTAAAAGAAATGTTATGCTGTGAGCTACGGATGTGATGTCCTTTACTATTTTCAAGAAATACAAGAAAAGCACCTAAATAATTTTAAATTACGTTTTTGTTGATATTTTGAGTTTCTTTCTTTTTCTTTCTTTCCTTCTTTCTTTCTTTCTTTCTTTTTTTTATTGTTTTTGACAGAGAGAGATACAGAGAGAGAACTGAACTGGGGGAACTCCCCAGTTCAGCACATGGGTCTGCACGGGCTGGGGCCAGGATTTGATCCTCAGTCCTCAGCACTGCAAAGTGAGTGCTTAGCCCACTGAGCCATCCCAGCTTCCCCTTAACTTGGATGAAACACATTTCAAGACTATGGATTAAAATCCAGTGAGTTCACATATCATGGTCAAGATATTGTAATTTATTTTACATGAGGTAGATATCATGGCATTGGGGTAATCAAGAAGACAATTCAGCCATTACCAATGAAAGAGGCATAACAAGGAGTTTAATGAAGATGCCCAAAGGGGACTAAAACATTGAAACAAGACCTTCTGGTTTTCACTGTGAAGGTTACCCGTGGATTATTCTGAGCCAATGACCATTGAGAACCTGTAGAGTCAGAGAAAGCTTTAAACACAGGGTGTAAATTTTTCTTTGTAAAATTTACTTACATTTATAAAGGAAATTTTCATTTGTAAAGGTGTTTCCCTCTCCTGTACGAGGAAAAGGAAGACTTTTTATAACTCTTTTTTAAAGATTTGTTTTATTGTTTGAGAGAAGGTGTGTAAGAGAAAGAGAGAGGTAGAGATAGAGATAGGGAGAGAGAAGAGGAGAGGGCCCAGAGCAGTCTCCATAGTTGCACATCATTAGTCGTGACATAGTTTCAGGTGGAAGTGGGGTTGCATAGGATGGAAACCAAACGGGGGGGCTCCCACATGGGAGGCAAGAACCTTCACTACTGTGCCATCCCTGCAGTTACCACAGTTCAACATATGAGTTTGCATGGGCCAGCGCCAGGATTTGATTCCCAGACCTTGCAGTTGCAAGGGAAGCACTCAACTTGTTGAGTTATCCTGGCATCTTTGTAACTCTTTTCAATGGAGAAGGCACTAACTAAATCTGCCAAACATTTCTAAATAACCCTTGTTTACCATATTTTTCTAACCACACCTTTGTGTTATATGCTTCACTGGGTGCTCCAATATATATGCATGATGTATAATAATAAACTTCTGTTTTTCTCTCTTTACTCTATCTTTTGCCAGTCTAATTTCTCTGGCTCCAGCCAGAGAACCCAAGACAGGTGGAGGAAAATAATTTTTTCCCTTCTCTGTAACTAGAAAAGGGACAAATGATGCATAAAATGGTCCCAATAATGAAAAATAAAAGTGTACATACCAAGTGCATATCAGAAATGAGGAGATCAAGAAACCAGAGCCATGAGTTTTGTTTCTTTGTTGCAAAAACTCATGGAACAGTTAATAGTTTAATGATTACCTGAGGGTAAGGGGGAGGGCCTGGGGAAGAAGGGGAACCATCAAGTATATGGTGATGGAAGGAGAACTAACTCTGGGTGAGGAGCACATAATACAATACATAGATGAAGTAATGTAGAATTGTACACCTGAAAAGGATGTAATTTTTACCACCAATATCACCACAATAAATTTAACAATAAAAAAAAGATAGAAACCAAAGCCAATATAGTCTAGTTCCAGTATTTGGAGGTTGTAATGTAGTAATTTTAAGATAAAAAAATTTAAATTTATTCATAAGTTATTTTAGTTTCATGGGTTTTTCTTTTGATGCAGTCTTTTTTTAAAGCTTTATTTTTATTGTTTTTGACAGAGACAAAGAGACAGAGAGAAGGGGGAGGACCCAGAGCAGTCTCCATAGTTCCATGTCATTAGTTTTCTACATAGTTTCATTCCACAGGTGGGGGCAGGGCTGCACAGGGCAGGAACTGGGCCTGGGACCTCCCACATGAGAAGCATGCCCTGTGAGAAGGGGACCCCCCACATAGGCTTGCCCCAGTAAGAGCCAAACTGTGGGAACACCGCAGTTCAGCATGTGGGTCCACATGGGCTGGGGCCAGGACTTGATCCTCAGACCCCAGGGCTGCAAGATGAGCGCTCATCCTGCTGAACCATCCCAGCATCCCCTAATCTTTAATTATATTAATATTTTTGTCTTTCTTAATGACTTTTTCCTTGTAAATGTCAACCGTATCAATGGGAAACAAAAAGAAGGTGTAGATTGATACTAAAGAAGAATGCTGAAAGAGAACCACAGATGCCAGCATTTGAACATGGTGATGACATTAGGAATCACAAAGTTTTAGAAACTTCTAAAGAAACAGTTGCAATTTAGGGGCATTAAAGGAAGACAGGGGCCTAATCAAGTTCCCATTCTTTATTGGGAGAATCTCCTGATATCAAATCTACAGATGGTTTGAATTACGTTTATCAAGAGAAGTCTCACACTTAAAATGCCCGAAACATTCATTCATAGCCATCACCCCTCTGCTTGGGATATCACCCAGGCAAAGTGGGTGAGCTATTCTCCCTGCCCACATCCTCTTCCGATCTGCATACACTGCTCCCTCAAGCTGAGTTCTTTCTTGTGTCCTGACAAAGCAGCCAATTATTTTAACCTGATTTCACCTTGACTGTCAATAAAATGTTTAGGGTAAGAGGGGAATGCAGTATGATCACTTCCAAGTTATCGCATACCTATACGGATTCTATCTAATATTACTAAGACTTCTATCTTCAAATTTGATATTTGGGACACATCTTCTCACTTCTCATTGCACTCTATGAAGTAGCAGCTCCTTTCCACTTTAATTGAAATGTACTGTGTGCTGTATCATATCTGTATTTCCTCCAGCGGGAGATCCCAGTTGGGGATCTCCCTGTAAACACATTGAGTATTGATAGCCCATACATCAGAAGTTTCCAGGTGAGTGGCTGTGTGCTTGGGAGAGCTGATGTGTGCATCGAACACATAGACAGTTTCTAACCAGGAGAGTGGTGCTTGCCTCACGCTTCACAACTACAGACCCAGGCTGTGGCTTTCTTTCAACCTAGCAGGGGCTTGGGTGAAACATAGGGCAAGGTATCATCCCTTCCTATGTGGGTGAAGTCTTTGTACAGTTGCTTCATTGACCTAAAACTATTCACAACCAAATATTCATTAGAGTGAAGTAGTATTTATCTGTCTCTCTCTGAGGCCACCTTCCATATATCAATGTCTCTGTGAAAAGATAAGCTGAAAAGAGATTTATGGACAAATAAATGTATAATGTGTGTGTGTTGGGGGAGTTGTATGTGTCAAAATGCTTATTCTTAACTACGTCTAGAAAACTACTATAAATAATTTGGGATTACATTCTAAATTTTTTTTCTCTCATTGAGAATAAACCTCAAATAGGACTTTATTAAATTATGCTATAGATGCCAGTCTGGCCTCATGTAGAAGATTTTCACCTGCAGGATATTATTTAGAGATCTTAAGGAAAACTCTGCCTTAGTCATTAAAAGAAAAAACAAAACAAAACCCCCAAAACTCTCGCCTATGCATATACACATGATTTCATTTTCTGCCCCTATGGGTTAAGCATTTTCTAGGGAGCAATTATTGAACATCTAGCCTCTTGTTGTGATTGAGTATATTATTCTCCAATGGAAAAAGAAGAACTTTAAGGGATAATGGTAGGAAAAAGAGAACTGAAACTACTGTACAGATAACTATCTGTTATATTTTGCCCCAGACATCTCTGTACAATCAATAGGTGTGTATGATGTAAATGCCTTAAAACAGGGGTATCAAACTCAATGAAAACACGGGCCATTTGGTGCAACAGGCAAGATTCACGCGGGCCACATCACGTTTACAAACGTCGCCGGAACTGAGTCAGTGCGTTTATACACGCCCACAGGCCCCCAGGAAAGGCACTGGGCCACGTGTATACTCGTCTTCAGTAGTTAAAGGGTTAACGAGGGAATTGTGTGTACAGTATTGCCTCGACCTCCCCTAAGCACTATTTTCTTCATAACAATTTTTTCTAATTTCATTTTATTTCAGAGCATCGTGGGCCACAAAAAATTACCTTGGGGGCTGCATGCAGCCCACGGGCGGCCAGTTTGACACCCTTGCCTTAAAATATTCTGACTTTTCCCACATATATTTAAAAATAAAGATACTTTAAAGGTTATAGAGCAAGTAGGATTAAAATCTAAACATTTAACATTTTAAATGAACAACTTTATTCTGAAGAGACTAATTTTAACTTACCAGGACTGCATATCTTGGCCTACAAAGCCCAAAGGCTACGTATAATGCTGCAAGTAACAGGAAAGAAACCTATAATGGCTTAAACAAATGGCAGGGAATGGTGGGGAGGGGGTGCAGGGATTTTTTTTTTTAATATTTATTTTATTGTTTTTGACAGAGACAGACAGAGACAGAGACAGAGAGCAACAGAGACAAAGACAGAAAGAAGGAAGAGGGTCCAGAGAAGTCTCCATAGTTGTGCATCATCAGTTTTCAAGATGGTTTTATTCCACACAGGTGGGCGGAGGCTGCACAGGACAGAAACTGGGTTGGGGGCCTCCCGCATGGGAGGCATGTCCCCTCAAACCAAGGGCTAAACCAGGGGGGTGAGAACTGAACTGGGGGCCTCCCACATGGGAAGCAAACCCTAGTTCAGCATATGCGTCTGCACGGGCTGGGGCTGAGATTTGATCCTTGGTCGATAGGGCTGCAAAGTGAGCATTTAAGCTGCTGAGCCATCCTGGCATCCCCCGGGAGGAATTTTTATGTCACGTAATAATTCTTTAGAGATGTAGCTGCTCAGTGATGACTAGTACAACATAACTTTACCCCATAGTCACAGGATGGCTACTGCAGTTCTCATCTTTATTTAAGGCAGAAAAAAGTAGAACAGTCATTAAATTTATCAGGAAAAGCAAATGTCTTCCTAGCACTCCCAGCAACATTTTCTTGAGAACTTTTGCCAGAAGTGTGTCATGTGCTCAAACCCACTTGCACAGAATGTTGGGGAAGTGATCATCTCTCTTACTGCCGAATACAATACTGCACCCTGCTCCAAAAACAAAACATTAGCTTTTTTGTTAGCAAGAAAGAAAGGGGCAAATAATATCACAGATATGAATTCCACTCGTATTCTCAAAAACTTGGACTGTATAACACAGTTCACATTGAACTGTCATGTGAGGTTCCAACAAAGGAAAAGGATTTGAGAAATCAACTAGTCCACTTTTATTTTGTAGACAAGAAAGTGGAGGTCTTGGAAGGTTTACTCTCACAAGCTTAAGGCTAGGAGCCAATTTCTTCCCTGCCATACTTAAACACTTCCCTTTCTGTCTTAGTCTTAGTATTTTCTCATAATTATTTTCAGATGCATGTCATTATCCTTACAATAAACATCCAGAAATCCATTGTGTCCCTGCTCAAATTCCTTTCTTTAGAACCCAATAACTGGAAGCATCACCTTTGCTATGGAAATGTCAATAAGTTTTTAGCATGCAGTATTCATTTATTCAAGAGAATGATGAAATGGCATCAACATCTCAGATAAGACTCAGAGGGCAGAGATGGCGTCTCCCTATTAGCTGTGTTTTTCACTTAGAAAAAATTAAGGGGGAAGTCGGGATGGCTCAGTGGGTTAAGCGCTCGCTTTGCAGTGCTGGGGACCAGGGATCGAATCCCGCCCCGGCCCGTGCGGAACCATATACTGAACTGGGAGCTCCCCCAGTTCAGTTCTCTCTCTGTCTCTGTTTCTCTCTCTCTCTCTGTGTGTCAAAAAACAATAAAAATAAATAAATAAATATTAATAAGAAAAAATTAAGGGGGTACAGGGTATACAAAGGGGAACATCGTGATTTATAATTAAATATACATGACCATTTTTTTGTTAACTTTGACATCTGAGGTAGCAGCCATTTTCCCTTCATTGTTCAGAACATGCTTAGCGGTAATAAATGTTAATGTGATATTGGTTTAGTATCTGTCTCCCCAAATTTCCTATAATCTGAGTTTTTATTAAATCTGCATAACACTGACAGAAAAGCAGAGTTGAAAAGCTACCCACGTTCCCAAACAGAAAATCTCCTCAGCAGAGCTAATCACAGACTCAAGCACATTTAAATGGTTAACGCCTCAAAAGGAAAATTAACTTCAACAGTATAATTAAACCAAGACAATCAACCTTGATTGTCACAACACAGACATGTACCAAGGCAACCAAAGACTGGAAAGAGAAAACACTCTGTCCTTGAAAAAGGTGACATGAATGTAAGAGGAATAGGTATTGAATACCACCGTATGTGCCCCTCGTATTTTCAACTTCTTTTGCAAGATGTCCCAAAGAATGCATCCTTGGAGGATTGAACAGTTCATTTCTGTTTCTAATGGTAATATATAAAATGAAGATTGGTCCATGTAATTTTAGTCTCTTATCCTCTTTACTGTTAGTCATTTGCTAAACTACTCATTCACTAGGGTTTAGAGCAGGAGTGTCCAGTCTGTTGGTTTCCCTGGGCCACATTGAAAGAATTGTCTTGGGCCACACATAAAATACACTAACACTAACGATAGCTGATGAACTAAAACAACAACAACAACAACGCAAAAAAATCTCATATTTTAAGAAAGTTTACAAATTCATGTTGGGCCACATTCAAAGCTGTTCTGGGCTGCATGCCGTCTGTGGGATGCAGGTTGGACAAGCTTGATCTAGAGAATACAATTTAAATGCTGCTGCTTCTAGGAAGCCTCCTGAATTTTCCCAGAAAAAGTTTCAGTATTTCCTACCTCTGGCTTCAGAATACTCACTTTATGAACAAATCTGTCAAACAGTATTATATTATGTCAATTTTGTCTGGGTTTTTTTTTTTAATTAGTAATTTAGTTGGTTTTTTTTTACTAGACTGCAAGAATCGGTATTTAGGTAAGCATCTTAGGCCAAGCCCAGACATAGTGGGGCTTCGTGACTTTTCTGAGTGGAAGAAAATTGGATTGTGAGTGAATAACTTTGGTAGCTACCTATGAGATGTCGTTCGATGATGCCTAACTAATTCCCCTTACTCATCCCCATTGACCCCCAAACCTTTTTTTAACAGGTTAATCGCTTTAGGGTTTTCAAGATTTGTTTTGTTGATTTCATTTTTTTTTCAAGGTATTTCTATTAAAATTCAGAGCTTCCTGCCAAAAGGAAATAAAGGTGTAAGTCTTTATCACATTCACCTTTTATCAATTTCACTTTTTATGTACTCAACATGTATTTTATGTTACCTGCTAAGAGACTGTACACCTTATTCAATTTTTGACAAGAACAAACTTCTTCAGGATCTAAACAGTACCTCAAGAACATAGTTTGGGTTGCTAAGGGGCTTAGAAGTTATGGGAAATTAGGAAGAAGAAACTCAAAGAAGACATTAAAATATAGACCCCAATTACAACAAATAGACCTTTATTCTCAGGAATTATAAAAAGAAATTCAAAAAATTATTTGTACAATATGACTCTTTCATGTCACAATAACACATTTCTGCTCCTAGGATTCTCTTTATCTAAAAAAATAATAATAATTAATTTAATTAAAAATATTAAAATTTCTTTTTTTTCTTTACTTTTAAAATGGGAAGAGATTGCTCCATTAGTTTATGTTAGAAAGTCCTCAGAAGTTAACCATTACAGAGAAGGGGAAAAAAAAAAAGAAATGAGGGGCTACTGACAGGCAAATGGGAAACAAAAGCACTGAGTTTAGAATATTTGAATTCCCATTTTCAAAAAAGAAGTCTTCAGAAAAAAAATGTTGGAGTAAAAATTACTACAACATATCACAGTATCGATGAATGACATGTATAATCTCACTAAATTAATATAGTTTTAACAGAATAGAGTAGTAAAAAGCAGCTGGCAATAATTCTTTTTATTTCTTCAGCTATATTAATAACTAAGCAGCTAGGTAAAACTAAAAGTGTATTTACTCTGCAAGCAAGTGCCTCCAACAAGACAAAAATATTATTGTGAGGTTGTGCAATGTAACAGACCAGGCACCTATACCTAATCCACTGGCAACTTAGTTTCTTCTTCAAAACCTTGCTGAGCTTGTCATTTCTAATTAAAAACAATTATGTTTGTTTTCTTCTGTGACCACAATAAACTCTTTTTCTATAAAAAAGATCCTATCATGTACAAAACTTTGCATGCCATTTCTATACATTTTTAAAAAAGATTTATTTTATTGTTTTGAGAGAAGGTAAGAGAAAGAGAAAAAGAGAGAGAGAAAGAGGGAGAGAGAGAGGAGGGGAGAGCCCAGAGCAGTCTCCATAGCCATATATCACTAGTTGTGACACGGTTTCATTCCACACAGATGGATGCTGGGCCACGCGTGGTGCGAACCAAACCGTGGGCCTCCCACGTGGGAAGCAAGAACCTTCACTGCTGAGCCATCGGCAGTTACCAGTTGCGCCATGGTTTAGCATATGTGGTTGCAGGGGACGGGGCCAAGAATCGAAACCCAGACCTCGTGAGGACAAGGCAAAATCTCAACCCCTGAACTATCCTGGCATCCTTTTTGCCCTGCATTTTTACCACAACAAGATTTGAGTAATTTGGGGCTAGCATGTCAAAGCATAGTTAACATTTATTTTTTGGGCACTGAACAATTGGGCATTGTAAGATATGGAAGGCTTTGTTGTGTGTGGTGAGAGAAAACAAATTGCTGAGGCAAAGCATTCCAGAGCATGCAGATCCACCTATGACCACAAGAACATGTTGTCCATAGAGAAGACAGAACTTTAAGGGACATAAATGTGCAATTTAAAAAAGAGGGAGCTCAAAAGGTTAATGAGCTCAAACTTAGAATCAGAGAAATGTAAATTAAGAGAGCAATGAAATATCTTTCTATGTACACCAAAGGGATACAATTTAGCTAGCCAATGTAAGTATTGGTGGAAATGTAAGGAAACGAATTTCTAAGCCCAGCCAGGGGATAGAAAGAACCGTTTCCTCGTTCTGGGCAGCAAGCTGATACTCTAGTCAAATTAAACCTAAGCATTACCAGGAATACATTCTGTCATATATATATATATATATATATACACACACACACACCACATATACACATATATGCACAGAATTCACACACATATATATGACAAAAATTTTCTTACAGAGGATCATAAGGAGACATGGGGATGATCATGGCAACTTAAATATGGTGACAAAGACTTGAAAGCAACATGCATCCCATCATGGGGAGACAGGACAATGAAAGATAGTGTGAGTACATAGAGTACTATGAGGAATCTATAGCTGCCACATTTATGTTTGTACATTGACTGTACAAACAACATGAATGGACCTTTAAAATATGAGGTCCACATACAAGTTTGCTTGTGACTGTTGATGGCAGCTTTATTCCTAACTGCCAAAACTTGAAAGCAACCTCTGTGTCCTCCAATAGGATGGATAAACAAGCTGTGGTACATCCATAAAATGGAATAATATTCAGCGCTGAAAGAAAATGAGCTATCAAGCTACCAAAGTACTTGGAAGAACTTTAAGTGCATATTAGTGAAAGAAACCAATCTGAGAAGTTAAATATCCTGTGTGATTCGAAGTATATGACATTCTGGAAAAGGTTAAACTATGGAGAGAATAGAAAAATTAGACATTGCCAGGGGCTGGGGAAGAAGTGGGATGACAGGCTGACCACAGGACTTTGACAGAGGTGAAACTAATCTGTACGATACTATAATGACAGATTGCACATTTATCCAAACCCAAGAATGAAAGCTAATGTAAACTATTGACTTTAATTAATAATAATGTATATTATTACCAATATTAGCTTATCAAGTATAAGAGGTATATTATTATCAATATGAACTTGTCAAATAAAAAAACAAATTGTATCACACCAATTCAAATTGTGACTAATATGGAAATCTGTAAGCATATGGGGAGAAAGAATGAATAGAAAATATATGGAAACTCTGCATTTTCCACTCAATTTTTTTGTAACCTAAAACTGCTTTAAAAAAACCTATTAATTTTATAAATGGTGCTGAGTTACAAAGGAAATAGGTTGTGATATTCCAGACAATATTATTTACATAAATTAAAAATAAGTGCAGAAACCAATATTTGATTTTTTAAGATGTATTTTTTTTATTGTTTTTTACACAGAGAGAAAGAGAAACAGAGAGACAGAGAGAAGGGGGAGGGCCCAGAGAAATCTCTATAGTTGCACATCATTAGTTTTCTACATAGTTTCATTCCACAGGTGGGTGTGGGACTGCACAGGGCAGGAACCGGCTGGGGCCTCCTTCATGGGAGGCATGCCCAGGTGAAAAATGAACTGAGGCCACACCCCAGTTCAGCATATGGGTTCACATGGACCAGGGTTGGAGCCAGGATTCGATCCTTGTACCCCAGGGCTGCAAGGCGAACACTCAACCTGCTGAACCATCCCGGCTTCCCCTATCATTTTTTTTTAGCTCATCAGCTATTGTTAGTGTTAGTATATTTTATGTGTGTGCCAAGACAATTCCCTTTTGGTTTAGCATTTAGGCTTAAATCATGGCTGAGTTTGGGGAGTAAAAATGTAGAGTAGGGCAGTGGTTTCCAAAACAAGGAGGCTTCTTTGATGGAAATGGTGGTTTGCAGGCAACGGGAACTAACCCAAAAGCATTGTGAAACTTTCTGCATTTTCAGTGCTATTTAGATGACATTTGCATGACTCCTCAAATGGCAAAGCCCAGATCTTGGCAGTGGCCAAGGTTGGCTGTGAACTAAGGCTCTCTGTGGCTTTTGAACTCCTCATACTGGCTCCATAGCAAACCAGTTACCCATGAGAACAGCTCGTAAAAGGAAGCAAAATCTTCTGGTTTTTAAATGAGCAGAGTGTAATTCGTAGCAGAGAGGAAAGGCAGGTGGGAGCAAAATGGCCCTTTTTCTTACTGAGCCACGGCCATTCCGAGTCATCACTTGTCATGGGGAGAGGGAGGGGTGTGCACTCTTGTCTTTCTCCTTAGAAGATCTGTTTGTATACCTGAGTATGGGCACAGATTGAGACAATGAGAAAATCCTATATGCTAGGATATAGGACATTCACCTTGACTGTACTAAATGATTGGGAGAATATGGAATTTAAGTTAAAAAACTTCATTTGAAATGCCCAAGTACACAAGAAAATACAGGTCTCAGATTATTTTTTTAAGGCTGATTTTATTGTTTTTGTCATAGAAACAGAGAGAAGAAGGAGAGCCCAGAGCAGTCTCCATAGTTGTATGTCATCAGTTTTTGACACGGTTTCATTCCACACAGGTGGGGGCGGGGGGGGGGGGGGGGGGGCAGGGGGGGGGCCCCCAACAGGGGACCGCCTGCGTTGGTCGCCCTGCCCCGAACCATGGGGGGGACACACGGCAGTTCAGGCTATGGGTCCACACTGGCCAGGGCCGGGATTTGATCCTCAGACCCTGGGGCTGCAAAGCGAGTGCTCAACCCACTGAGCCATCCCGGC
>PVKE010021264.1:0-10842 GCA_004027555.1 Craseonycteris thonglongyai | reverse complement strand
TCGATCCTTAGACCCTGGGGCTGCAAAGGGAATACTGAAAACAAAACAAAACAAAACGCTAAACAAAGCTACTAATATTAGTGCTCAGAAAAATGTGAGCACAGGGAATTGGTCTCTCTGCAACAAGAATTGTTTCCTTAGCACCCTTCGGGTTATTATTCATTCCAATTTGCATCTCCATTTCAAGAATACCATTTAGATACTAGCTTCCAGAAAATGTAGGATAGTAGGCTTTTTACTGTCCCAGTTGTTACTCCACCACACTAACATTTCTCTAGGTGTACCTAGAAGCCTCCCAGTCCTAACTGAGGTACAAGTCACACTATATTAGCTGATTAACATTGAAATCTGGGGGGAGGGGGTGGGATAGTAGGGAAGGGGCATCAAATAAATAGTGATAGAGATCTGTGGGTTATGAGGACATAATGCAACACATAGACAATGTAATATAGATTATAACTTTCACCAACCAATGCCACCCCAATAAATGTAACAATTAAAAGCAGCAGAAAGCTACTGAAAAAAAAAAAGTAAATAAGCGAGGGCTTAACCCACTGAGCCATCTCAGCTTCCCACGGGATTTTATACTTGCTGATACTTCTGCCGAAATTGGTGTGTCACCAGGCCACCTCCTTCACTTTAGTCATGTCTATTCAAATGCCACCTTATCAGAAAGAATATCCCTGACCACCTCATATGAGATAGCATCTTCAGTCATCACCTAACTCCAGACCATGCTTACTTTACTTCATAGCACTTTTCTCTCTCACACACACACACACACACACATACACACACACACACACACACACACACACACATTATAGATTTGTTTGTTGTTGCCTTATTATCTGCCTATCCCTAATAAAAATGTGAGTGTCATGATAGCCGACTTCTCAGGACTGAGGACCTTGCTTGGAATATAGCAGGCATTCCATAAATATTCGTTTAATAATGAACATGTCTCACCTATAATGTATTTTAACTCTGTGACTCTGGGCAAGTCACATATCTCCTATTCCATTACTAGTGAAATATAGATTAAAATATCTATTCTACCTACCTCTTAGAATCTATATGCTGTTTCCTATAAATCTGAGGGATCACCCATTTAAATTTCTGATCTTTTTTTGACTGATGTGTGTATTTCTCAGAGAAGAATCAAGTCTGGCATTTTAACAATGGCAGACTCATAGTGCTAACCAAGTAAGATAGAAACTGCATTGATCACTGCATGGAAAAAAAAAAAGAAAAAAAGACAGCAAAGATGTTTTCCTAAATAGCAGCTTGGCATGGAGTTGGTGAGCTCCCCGCTCTTGCTCCTGGCCTGTCACTTGTTGGGTGCCCAACGCATTATCTGAGCAGCACTACTTGAGTGTTGTGCTGGTAAGGGTTTATCACACAGAACATGGACCTTTATGCATTGTGATATAGCCTCATGTTATCTACATTAAGAAGAAAAGCAATATTGCTGTCTTAGCTGAATATTGACTAAAGGAAGGGAGGAGTTTGTTAGGAAAGATCTATGTCCAGCTTGTTCAATCTATGGCTCGCGGGCCACATGTAGCCCAGGCAGCTTTGAATGTGGCCCAACACAAATTCCTAAACTTTCTTAAAATATTATGAGATTCGTTTGAGATTGCTTTTTAGCTCATCAGCTATTGTTAGAGTTAGTATAGTATATGTGTGGCCCAAAACAATTCTTCTATTGTGGCCCTTGTCTACATCATCCTATTGTTTTGCTGCTTAAGGACTGAGTTATAAAAGCAGTCATAGAAATCTGCACTTTTTCTTGTTTGTAAAATGTGTGTGTGTGTTAATCATGTAGAAAAACAATCAAAGTTTGGAAGGAAGAGTGGAGTACTCATTCTAATTCTGCTTTTGATAGGCTAAAGCAGTATTTCCCACTCTGGGCCCTACATAGAACTCTCAACTCAGAAATTCTTGAGTAAGCCTGGAGCATCATTATTAAAAACAAGCGAACAAATGTATTTGTAATTTTTTAAAACAAAGATGAATCCTAGTTTATTTCAATGTATTATCTCTTGACACGCAAAGTCAGAATACGATCAGGATGAACCTGGAACAAGGGGATGGACTCCCAGAGGAGACAAAAAAATGCCCAAATCTGTGCTTCTCTCTCTGTTTTCTTCATTCTGCTGTTGTTGCAAGCCAGCTTTCTGTCTTCCCTTCCTTGTGGCAGAAATAGACATCAACAGCTTTGAAATGTTATTTCTTCCATTTAAGAGGTCAAATAACAGTTGAATCTTCCAGAAATGTACTGAGTGTCTTTTGGGTTCCAGGTATTTTCGTAGGTGCCTTGGCTTTGGCGGAAGGATGGTGACTTGTGAGGAGACATATAGGGAGAGGCTTTAGGGCGAGGACTGGAGAGACAGTTGCCATTTTTCCCGTGTAGAACACTCTTACTGTGCAGCCAGCAGGCAGGTGCCATCTTTCCTGTGCTGAGCCTTTCTCCGAATGACCAAATCGGAATCTGCCATAGTTGTGACTTCAATGCCCATTCAGAGTTGAGATCCACTGGGCTAAATTAAGAACAAATAGTTGAGTAAAGAAATGGGGTGGCAATTCTGAGGGAGAGAAACATCATTCTCAAACAACACTAGAACAATGTGGAAACATTGATTCAAACCTACTTCCTTTATTTATCATTTGAAGAATAGAGAGTGATGACTCAAGTTCTCCAAGCTTAAGTTTCCTCATAAAATGAAGGATAATAATATTTACTTCACACAGTGGAGTGAAGAACAAATAAGATAGCACATGTGAAAAACTCTATTACTATGTCACAAACACGGTAAACGTCCAATAAAGACTACACAAATCTATGCAAATGTTCCTTATAATTTAACATAGTTATAAATTACTTCCTTGTTAGTAAATCTAATAATGGCATTATGACTACTACTACTACTATCTTGACCATATTTAATGTTTTAAATACTTTTGCATGTACTTTCTCATTTAATTCTAGCAACAATCTGTTCGGAATGCAAAGCTAGTATCTTCTTCCTGCCCCCTTTTAAAATGAGAAAACAAATGCAGGCTAAGATGCGTGCCTATGACTGCACAGCTAATAAATGACAGAGATAAACTAGAACCTGGAGCTCTCAATCCCTAACCTCTAGGACTGCTGTCAGACCCATGCTGCCTCCTACTGGCTTCTGAGTGTGGCCATAAAGTGATTAAACTTTCATTGGCCACCTGTGATCACGTAGGGCACTACTTTACTGCCATCCTTCAAAATCCGTAAATGTGAAGTCACCAGACTTACATAGTTTTTAGTTCAAGCTCTCTCTAGTCTGTTCAGAAAACATCTCTTCCCTTTGAACAGATGGCAGGCAATTTGCTGAGGTTTAAACA
The DNA here is from genome assembly GCA_004027555.1 of Craseonycteris thonglongyai. NCBI lineage: Eukaryota > Metazoa > Chordata > Mammalia > Chiroptera > Craseonycteridae > Craseonycteris > Craseonycteris thonglongyai. Next base: position 7,461 of record PVKE010021264.1, on the reverse strand, counting down.
CTGATTCAAACTTGGTGATGAAAATGGCAGCTGCACTCCTGAGTTGCAAATCTAAATCTCACTCGTTGGACCACCTTAATGTAAACTGAGCCCGTATCAAATGCAGACGTGGCAGGAACATTGTCTTGAAGGCCAATGGTAAAACACACACACACACACACACACACACACACACACACACTTTCAGCTGTGAAGATCTAATTCTCTGCTTAGAGAAATTATTTTTGTCCTTTTGAGTTTTGTTTCTACATTGAAAAAAAAAATTTTTTTCTTTCGGGCCATGAGGTCTAGGCAGAACAGTTAAAGGGGTGAGGGGGTGGCCTTCTTAGTGAGGAAGGAAGGTGGAAGAGAAAAAGGATGCTGAGGACTTTACTCACAGGGGAACTGCTTGTTGTTAATGCAATTAAACTTTCGCTGTTACTGATAACCAAGGTCATTTCTCTTGAAATCTTCAGGTCAGTTTCTCACTTGCTTTGAATGGATGTGCTTATAGTTTTGTTCATATCCTGTGTGTTTATCTCTGTCTCTGTCTCTCTCTTTCTATCTTTCTCTCGCTGTCTCCCTCTGTCCCGCCTTCTCTCTCTTCTCTCCCTCTCTGCAGAGCCTTCCAGGGTACCAGCTGTAATCTGTAATTTTTGTTTGTAGAATTGTGGGTATTTCAGGACATCCCCTAGCAGTTATGAAACTACTGACCAGTGGAGCTTTTTCTGCAGATGAATCTCATTCAGGACTTGTGCTATTATATTAATGGGTTTAATTTAAACAGGACTAGCCCCGCTGGCCAAATTACTGCCATTTAAATCAATTGGTTTAGGGGGAAAGACAGCCTGACCAGAGCTATTAGACTTCAATTTATTACTGTATCGGCTTTTAAACTGGGCAAAGCAAGTTTGCTAATGCCTGTCCTTTGTCCTTTGAGCTCGAGTACAAAGTAATGAGAGTCTTTGGAGTTTAAGAAAAGGGAAAAGGAAGGAAAAAAACATTAATTTTGAATCAATGTTTCATGAGCCAAGACCAGGTAGCCCCTGAAAGAATCCCCACCATAGGGTCGTGGTGGTGCCTTTGATTTCCCTTCATTAAACTGAGACTCAAATGATCTAACAGATGTATTAGTTTAAAAAGCCTTTTTACGTGGATTTCTTTCCCCTTCATAAAAAATAAGTGCTGCTTTTCCCCCCAACACAGTTCAACCTGATTCAAATAGAAAAGCAAGAGGGAAGAAAATGCTTTAGATGTGCTCTTTTGATTTTTTCCAAACTTGCCTGAATAAAATGGAATGGAAGATCAAGAACACTCAATTAATTGCAACACTGGGTGTCACTAGGAGAGGGAGGGAGAGATGAAGGTAGGGCATTAGGGATGCACAACCCTTAACAAATGCATGGATTCAAAAGAGGAAGAAGAAGGGGGAGGGGGATAAAAAAGCGTGTCTGTATTTTATTGCACTCGGTAAGCTTTTCGCTTGTATTTATAGCTGCAATTATATCTCAATGAGGTTTGTCTACAGTGTTGGCTTCACGCTAATTTTCCCCCTCACTGCATTCTTGGAATAGGGCTGGACTGTTTATGAACCAGACATATTGACCTCATTTACAGCTAGCAGTTTAAATCCATAATTTTTCCACCCACAATCCCTCTTTGACATTCCGGCGGTGCGGCCGGCTCAGCGAGACTGAACTAAAAGTCTCACACTTCATTGAACACCATTATGCGGCTTTATGCTTATAAGCCTGTTTCCCTCGGCTGCCTTTCAGCTTTGCTGGAGATCCGTTTGGCCACAGGCCGGCAGTGATTAACTGGAAGAATCCAATAAATCACCCTGTCAGCCAGCAGGCTCTCCTCACTATGTCTACACATCGACATTTGGATTTGCACCTCTCTCTCTCTCTCTCTCTCTCTCTTTCTTTCTTTTGATTTCCTAACCCTCTTTCTCTCTCAGACCCTCTTTCTACAGAGTCATTAAAACACCCTTTTTCCTTCCCACAAGGTGAACTTGAACTGCTAGCGTGAGCATGACTCGGTCCCATAAGCAGCCCTGCAGGGAGATAAACGCCTTTGATTTTACCATTTTCTCTGCCCTGGCTTTTCTGCCCTCCTCTTCCAATTAAGTCACCCCTTAACTCTTCTGGCTGCATCCCTGAACCAGCTGCCACACTGGGAAAAAGGACCAGCGGTTGGGGGTGGGGAAGAGTGGCCAGAAGCCAGATGCTGAGGAGGAAATCCCACAATTTCTGTGAACTTGCAGGCCTTTCTGTGAGCCCAGCAGTGCAGAGAGGAGGCAGTGAGCAAACCCGGGACTCGGCTGCCCCAGACACTGAGTAGCCTGGCTTTCCCAGAGAGAGCGAGCGGGAGCAGTGTCCTCCACGGGGGAGTATGCATACACGTATGTACCATTAACTACGTGTACCCAATTTTAAGAGCACTTGCAAGATTGCTCACGACTCCGCTTGGGAAGGAGATAAAGGGATGCAACCGAAGACTCACAAAAAGACCGGCCTTCCTCGGCGTGTCACCGTCCAGGGTGGCCGGTGAGCAGATTCTTCAGCCTCATGCTTCCCATTTCTCATGGATGAACTGGGTTGGTGAAATTGCCTTCTTTGATTCGCCAGGTAATTCCCTGTTCCTGTTTCTTTCATATTCTGCACATGGCCACATTCTTTCCTCTTTTGTCTGGCGTTATTTCTAACACAGTGAGTATGGGCACTCATTTGATGTTTCAGGCATCACGTATATTGTATGCTCTCCAAATAACCAAAGGAAGAGAGATGCTTGCTTTTGAAAACTTCACTGGCACCAATGACAAAAGGAAATCTAAACTGCAGACACAAAGGATGGGAGAGAGAGAGCAGGGGACAGGACCTATCAGGGGTGGTTACGACCCTCCTCTCCCAGCAACACCCTGCAGTGACACCGGCTGTGCTATGTGTACGTGGAACCATGTGCACAGAACAGCAGTAAACTGAGCGCAAGCAACAAAGGACAGCAGTCCAGCTGTGAAGGGGAGGCCCTCCCTGATCCATGAGCTTTCATTTTGCGCTACCGAGAACCAGCCCTTCTTGGGACGGTAAAGCCTTCGAATCCACATCTCCACTTTCTGACTGATCTTCAGTATACATTTCTTACTTAACTTGTATGTTTTTGTAAGCTGTCTTCTAGTTTTGTAAGTTAGCTAAGTGTATAGATAGATAATTTGGTAATAGGACTACAAGGGAGAAACTGGAAAAGCAAACCCTCAGTATCTTGTGTACAGCCCTTGGTAAGTATAACAAAGTACCTGTCACATAGTGAGGACTTAAAACATGTTTCTCCTAAAATTCCATACAGACTTGTAAATATATAAGCCAATCAGGAAAAATGGATGTGTCCTTGGGCACATGGCAACCCTTACAACCCATGTTGGTTCTCAGGCCGGTATCCTCTTGGCTCTCTGTCCCCCCATCACATCATCAACTTTATTTTTTGTTGATTTTACTCAACCTGATCCACCACCATTGATGGTGAAAAAAATTTAACCAAATATTCAAATCACTGTCTGGGAGATAAAACTCAATCTGAGCCATTATTGCTTTGCCTAAATTCCAGTACATTTATATGGGTCATTGTTGAAGCTACTAATGAAAAAATATATATATAAAGAAATTATCTTCAAGAGGCATTCCTATATTATATTTGCCATTTCTGTAGTTCACAGAAGTGAAAGAATACCCTTGTGAATACTTAAGTCAAGAACATTTCTTGCACACCTATTAGGTTCTCAAGGCCTATCATTATATAAAAATATGAAGGTTACACATGAATTGTTAAGTACAAGGCAAGGAAACAGGTTTCCCCAGCCATCCAATTATTGCTATATTGTAGGAAGGTGGAGTAGAGTCTGTTCTTTCAATAAGCAACCTCATTTTCAAAAGCATTTAAAGTGTATTTATCTTTAAAGGGCACTGTATTTATTGCACAAAGACAGTTGCCTCAGCATGACTCAGTTTCTCCGTTTGTAAAAGAAGAATAAAAGTATTTGCCACTTTACTGTGATAGATGACTCTTTTGAGAAAGAATAACCTATTTAAAGTGCTTTATGTACCTTAGAGACAAGGGAATGTTGAAATTTACATTAGCATTATTATTACATCTTTCCTTCAAGGGACACACTATTTTTTAATATTGACACATTGATACTAGCATCATCATAAACAAGAGAGAAAGAATAGATGAAGCAATATCTTTTAAACACAAGCAGAACTGGATTTTCTTTCTATTTCCCCACCAAACTAGCTCATTACCTCAAGAAAGCACTCAAGTACCTCTGTTCCTTCTCTTATAAAAGAGTTGAACCAAATAACGTTCAAGGTTCCTTTTATAAGGCTAAGTTCAACATGAGTAAAAAGAGAATACCTGTCCTTTGTGCTATAATTTTGCACAACCACCTCCTTCAAAAACTTTTTCTTCTGGGGTTTCTAAACATGCTCTCCTTGCTCCCATTTGACTTGCTAATTTTAGTTTGGTTCCATTCTTCTTTGTCTCCTGCTGGCTGGCAGTATAGGCACTGTCTAAAGGTCTATCCTTGGCCTTCTCTTCTCTGTCTACACTCTCTGCCTCCACAGCTTCATGTAATGTTTAGTTTTAGTTTTAGTTTTTTAAAATTATGTCCATGTAGAAGACTATCTGATTTCTCTCTCTAGTCCTGATCGCTTTCTCAAAATCCATGCCCGTCATTCCACCTGAATATGCCACCAATGACTCAAGTTTCAGAGGTTTAAAGAGAATTGACTCACATCTCCTAACCCCACTGAATTAGAGTTTAATCAGAGAAGCAGAACTACCACGAGTGTACGTAGAAGAAAAGGTGTAGTGTGGGGACGAGACCTTCCGTAATCTCGGGAGCTGGTAGGAAAGTATGTGCGATGGTGTTTCTCTGCCTGGTGTTCAGCCTGCTGTCCTAGGGGTTAGCCAGATTGGCAGTTGGAAAAGGAAGCCGCATGTGGCCAGGGACGAAGGTAACCACAAGGAGAATGGGTCATTGGCAGCAGAAGTTGGTACCCTTTTGCATATCTGCATTTGCACATAGTCTATGCCTTGAAGAAGCTACGAGAAGAGATCTGGCAAGAGCAGGAGGAAGTGCATATCTAGGTATGGCTCCATGTCAACAAGGTGAGCTGGCAGATCATTGATGACACCTATGAGCTGTCACAGTTCCTGGCACTCTGCACCAGACTTCAGAACACAACATTCATGCTTCTGTTTCACTTCCACTTCTAATGCTCATGGGACGTATGTCTTGAGGCCAGCACTCACCTAAAACCATACAAGGAAGGGAATTCGGGGAGTTAAGAAGAGAAAACTGTCCTACTCACAGGCTGCTCCTCCTAGTCTTCCTGTGTTCATGGCATGACATCCTCCAATTTTCCAGATTAAAAACCATTAAGTTTCTTTTTCCACATCCACTGGCTAAAATCAGTTCACTCTACTCTCATAATATCTTTTTCAATTTCTGTCTACCATCTCTGGAAGTCAGTTGAGGCTCTCATTATCTCTTACCTGGATTATTGCATTAATCTTCAAAGAGAACTCAGTTGCTGTCATCTCTTTCCCCTTCAAGTCCACGTTCAGCTATAATCATCTTTCTTCTCTGGTAATAAAATTCCAGAGAAGGAAGATGCTAAAGAGGAAATCCCATGCTGTTCAAGTATAAAATTGGATTCTGGCACAAAAACACTTCACAATCTGTTATAAATTAATTTTTCCAGCCACATTTCCCCTTATTGGCATTTAGGAGACTTACACTCCATTTATTATCTCACCATTCCCTCTCCAAGATCTGTATGTCCATCCCTCACCCACACTGTGTCTCCTAGCTGAACTGCTTCTTCTTTGATCTCCTTCTCTACTGACCTCTCAAAATGTTTGTCTTTGCTCAGATTCCATTATTTTCATAATCACCTTCCTAAATCATTCTCACCTCTAAAACCCTTAAAATAAATTATTTAGGCCCTTTTTATTTTTAAGATTTGTTAATTGTTTATGACAGAGAGAGAGAGAGAGAGAGTCAGAGAGAAAGACAGAGAGAATGAGGAGGGCTCAACGTAGTCTCCATGGTTGTACATTATTAGTTATTGACATAGTTTCATTCTACAGGCAGGCGCGAGGCAGCACAGGGCAAGAACCAGCTGGGGACCTCCCACATACGATGCTCACCCAGGTAAAAACTAAATTGGGGGGCATACCCCAGTTTAGCATGTGGGTCCGCACAGGCCAGGGCCAGGATTTGATTCTCGGACCCTGGGGTACAAGAAAAGTGCTCAACCTGCTGAGACATCTGGGCATCCGTAAGGCTCCTTTTAATGTACCTCGTTGTGACTTGAATACATGTTATATGCTCCAAATTAAACCATAACTTTTTAAAATGGGCACCACAACTTCTTTATTTTTGTATCTCTCCTAACACCTTGCATATAGTGGGCAAACATTAGGAACTTATCCCTGAATGAGTAATTCATGAGATCAAACTTTCACAGGGAAGAAAAAGTTGTGGGAAAAAGGAAGCTCAATGGATCAAACAATTTCAGTGATTTTTAAAATTTAGAAATTAACTTTCAAGTAAAAGGTCAATGAAAATCATATAAATAGGATTCTTTCAGTTGTCAGCAGCCAAAACCCAAACTCAATACTAACTTAAATTTTGTTTATAAAGATTTATTTTTATTGTTTTTGACAGAGAGAGATACAGAGACAGAGAGAAGGGGGAGGTCCCAGAACAGTCTCCACAGTTGCACATCATTGGTTTTTCCACATAATTTCATTCCACAGATGGGCACAGGGTTGCACAGGACAGGAACTGGGCCAGGGTCTTGCCCCGGTGAGAACTAAACTGGGGGCACTCCCCATTCAGCATATGGGTCTACACGGGCCAGAGCCAGGATTGGATCCTTGGTCCCCAGGGCTGCAAAGTGAGCGCTTAACTCACTGAGCCATCCCGGCTTCCCCTGTTTATAAAAAAGGAAACTATTGACTCAGATGTTTGAAAGTCCAGGCACAAATGAATGCAGAGTTCAAATGAGTTTCCACTTGCACTTGATGCTTTATTATGTCCTTTGGTTGGGTTGGCCTCACTCTTGTATAATTGCCCCCGCTAATCATGGCACAATTACCCTGATACCTCTTACCTTATATGATGTTCTTTTACCAACAGTTTCAACACTAATGTTGAGGTTTTGCTCTCATTGTAGCTACTTGTGCCACAGAGCAATTCTTGAATGAATTACTCTGACCAAGGAGGCAGAATTTATTGACAGATGTAGGTGTGGGTCACAGGTCACCTCCATTCAAACTAAACTGAGAGTGGGTGAGTGGATCCCCAAAGGAGGTGCAACTACCATTGGAAAAAGAGATGGATGCTGGACAAAAGAAACATTAAATATCCTCTCTAGGAGCTTTGAGAAATAGCCACTCCAAAGAACCCTGTTTCTT
>PVKE010021263.1:0-26669 GCA_004027555.1 Craseonycteris thonglongyai | reverse complement strand
AGGCAGGGAGAGGTGATAGACAGAGGGATACTCAATTAAGGAGCTAGTTTGGTAGTCGAAGGAGGCTGATGGTAGCTTGAACTAAGTGGTATGGTGGAAATGATGCATAGAGGGGTTGGGTTCACAAATATATTCTGAGATAGAGCTGTGAATGTTATATAACAGGTTGGATGTGGGATATAAGGGAAAGAGCCCCCATGTGGCTTCACAGGTTGGGCACTGACAACCCCTGGAGGAGTTGTTCACATAGACTGTGCCGTGAATGGCAGCCCAGGGGTAGTGTTCAGTGTGGCAGCCATGGAAAGAATCAAGGATAACTCCCTGAATTTTGATTTAGGAGACTGCATGATTGGTGGTGTTATTTACTGAGATGAAAAATGAGAGGAATAGTTTAGGAAGTACAGGGGAATCAAGATCTTTTTAGAGAGCATGGTAAACATGAAATGGACATCTGCAAGGTGATGTCACATACAGAATTAAGATATATGCATTTGGAATACAGGGGAATGGTCAAGGTTGGAGATAAAAATTTGGAAGAATACATGGCTATGGACTGAATTAGGGCTTCCTGTGAACATGAATAAGTATTGATATTAAAAGAAGAGGTGGTGGGCTATCTTCTGGGACACTTTCAGATTTAAAGATAAAGAAGGAGAAATGAGTGTAGTGCAGATGGAAAGGAGGATCCCATTTACCAATTTTAATTTTTTTAGAATTATGGATGATTTTTTAACTTATTTTGTGTATTGATTCTGTTCTATATTTTATTTTATTTTAATTCTCTAATAGGTCCTAGACTTCCTGTTTGAATATTATTTACTTAAATGGGCACATATAGTTTGAATCCAAAAATCAATCTAGTTTTCCATCATAAATTATTTGTGAAGAGGTAGGGCATAAATAAACAGATTTTTAAATCACTTATTTCCTTCTTTCTAGTAGGAGTTGTTTGTGGAAACAGAGCTCATGCTTTCATGATGCTTCCTTGTGTGCTCTGTTGGTGTTCTCACTAATGGGAGATTTGTCTTGCTGGTGGTTTTATTGCTACCACATATGCAGTGGCTACAAGGTCATTTTGGCCACTTGTGTTTTTGTAAATCTTAAGAATGAAGTTACTGTGAATACTCCAAGATAGAGCTTCCAACAAACGGCCTGGATGGAACTGCAGTCTAACAAGTATCTGTACTTACTTGTATTACTATGTCTCCTAGAGTGGTAGCTGCCTCTGTCAACCTCTGTTATCTTGACTTTCCCATTTTGTGTGGGAGCTTTGTACACTGGAAGACACCTTGAAGATACAGAAGATCTTTTCATTTGCTAAAGCTAGGGCAGCAAACACCACCTCACAGTACAGTATTTCTTAGTCAACTGGACAATAATTTATCTTAAGTATAAAGTTGTTTAGTGCCTGGGGCTCTATCTTCTACTGGGCTTTTATGAGTGCTGAGGCATTTAACCTAACCATGAATAGGCTCTTCTCTGCAAGCTGAAAGCAGTATTAATTAGCATGGTGTTTTGCTTTTACATCTCCACTGGCAATTCAGGTCCACACCGACTCTCGGTTCTAGTCATGCCCCCTTCATCCCCCTTGTTTATAAGCCTAAGACCTAAAAGTATTCAGATATGTTTCAGCAACAACGTGGTAAACTTTTACTATTCAATGTCAACCTGATTAGAACCATTTAGAAGTATCATTCTTCTTTGCTTCTGGAAATTTCAGTGTTTCTTACTGTAAGCTATATGGTTAATAAAAGATAAGAATTATGCACAAAAACTTGTTACCTAGGAACAAATTGTACATAAAGGTAATCGTCCACATTTCCTACCAATGGTCTAACAGCTTTTTATTTATTTATTTATTTATTTATTTATTTATTTATTTATTTATTTTAACCAGACCCTCATTGTTATTCTTTGCTGTCGCTCTGACTATAGAGACACAGAGTGTTTGCTGTATCAGTCCTTTCAAGGTAGTAATTCCTTTGTTCCTGGAGTTTGCTCTCTCTAATTCTTATAGAAATGCATTCTCTAATCTCTGTGATTGATTTATTTTTTTTCTGGGAACTGTATTTATATATATTCAAGTTTTACCTGGAGTCACAGATACTTCAAACTTATTTTCTTCTCAAGAACATTTATATTTTGATCAGATATTTTCTGTGTGTCATTAAGTTAAAATCAATACAATTTAAATATTTTGCAAGTATTTTATTGTCCAGGTCAGGAAAAACCCATTGTTGTGATTTCTATGAGAAAGATGATTTGGGGCTTTATGAATTGTTAATTACCTTTTTGAACATGATTTAAAAATCTGATGAAGGAGTTAGATATATCACTTTTCCTGCCATTTCCTATCTGGGTTAATGGCATGAGCATTTAGCTGGTACTTAGCCAGAAGCCATCCTGGCTTCCTCTTTTAACCTCACTGCCTATATTCAAATAAACATGAGGACTAATAGGGTCCTGCCTTTTAATCCATCAGTATCATCCTTTCCATTCCTTCTGCTATTGTCCAGTGTAGGCAATGAGGAATCATTTTTCACTTGAACTTCTTAATATCCTAATTGGACTTCATTCTGGATAGTCTTGTCCCACCCAAATCATTTTCCACATTATCAGTGCTATCTATAAAACACAAACCAGGTCCTGTCACAAGCTCATGCCTCAGCACAGAATAAATTTCAAATCTTTCATATGGTGTAGAAGGGTCTCTGTGATCTGACTTCTGTCTTTCAGTTCTGCTACTCTGTCCTTTTCACTCTGTTTCCCTCAACAAGACAACTGTCTAAAATTCAGATCCTCTGAACTGATGCTCCTCATCACCTCTACTATGATTCCACAGACCTCAATCTTAGCCATTATTTGGAATAATGCATGAGGAATGAGTGAATAAATAGTACCTTCTGGTGTCCTTAGCTGGGAACACTTCAGTACTTGTACATTGACCTGCACTTAACGAAACTGAGAATAGTATCCCTTTTGATGGTAATTTTTTTATTTATCCACTTGATGTTTGGAGTTACATAATGATTTTTTGATGGGAATCAGCATATACTTAGATGCCCCAGTAATAAAGTTTATTTCTACTTTTGGTCTGCTAACCATCCTTAGTGATTGTTTCAGTTACTGTTTTAACATATTTGTGCTTCATTGTAGCTGTAGAAATAGAAGTGGTTCAAGACTTTCAGGATAGTTTTGTGAGAGAAACATTGTGGGAATTTAGTTTGTGTTTAAATTGTGTAGACTTGCCAAATAAGGATCATCATAAAGTTATCAGTTTCACTAATTTCAGGCCATTATAGTACCCTAGAAATGTGCTTTCATTCCCTGACAAATAGTTAAGTACCAGTTAATTACTGAATACACAGGCACACAAGTAAAGCACTTACATAACTACTGCTGGGATGATAGAGGAAAAGCTGTTTTGACACATAAATTTTGATCATCCATTAATAGATTAAGTTCACTGAGAAACTACTATGTGTACATAGGGTGGTAAGTTATCCTATGAGACAGACAGAAGTCTAGTACAATGACTTTGAGGAACTCAATATATAAAATATTACTGTAAAAAGTGATTGGGCTTAAAAATTGAGCTATGAACAAGTGTCTTGTCAGCTCACATTGAAGTGAAGTGAGTGGTTAAGGTAATTACAGCCATCTGTTAAATAGGGTATTGTAAAGGTTACATAAACTTTCATCAGCAGAGCCAGGAATGAAGCAAGTATCTTAGATACCTGTTCCAGGATGAGAGAGAGGGAGAATATGAATACAAATGAATAAGGAATCAGAATCAAGAGTGACATCCTGCTTCACACTTGTGTGGGACAAGAAAAATATGGGATCCAGAAAAGTATAACTGGAACCCAAATACAAAGAGAAGAAAGAACAGAAACAGACTATTCTGTTGATATAATGACTGTATTTATTATAGCTGGAACTCTACTATATTTCATTTATAGTATACTCATATAGTATTCCAAAGGGAGCTGTCAGTAATTTTCAACCAATTCCTAAGGCTACTTTGTAAAACCCCAAGTTTCAAAATCCTTGCAATATAATTATAGATGCAGACTTTATATAACTGCCACAGCCATAGTGATGTGCCTGGAGTGGAGAAAATCAAATGAGCACAGAGCTGATGGTCAGCTGGTGTGCACCACTTCTTTTGTATCAGTTATTAATATTAAAACACTTCTCTTCTGATCCTCCTGAGGCCCCTGGGCCATCTCTTCCACCTTCATCCTCCCAGGCTCTGTTTGCCGTCCAGGGGCTGGGTGATGAGTATAAAGAAAAGGAGACCTTTAGCGCCTCAAACCAAAAAGAAAAACATCATTATGAAGTGTAAATTACTGAGAACAGCACCAGGTCTACAGTTACTGCTTAATAGATACAAACATGTGGCACAAGTTATATTATTAGCTGGTCTTAATAATCTTAATTTATGGCACTTAGGAGAATCTTAACATTCAATAGGTGCTTAGTTATTGAAAGCTGGTATGACTAAGACATGCCCCAGAGTCTTCTACACGCAGAGGAGGCAAATATGTAAACAAACTACAACCCACAGTCATGTGTGAAGGAGAGAATGGTCACTGTTCTGCACCCAATTTCTGATTTTCCACTGCATGCCACACAGTGTTCTTAGCTGCACTGGGATGTTTCATGTGCTAGGGCCCTGATTTCTATTTGCTGGCAATTTTATTCTTTCCTAGTGTGACTTCTTAAAGTTAAGTACAGAATCTTTACCTGTTGCTAAGGAAGCTTTTTTTTCTTCTATAACTTTCACTAAGCACCTTCTGCCAGTTTCATTCTCTGTGGGATTGGTGTCTCAATTTTCAAGGTGTTGCAGTGTGTTGGCTCACTCCACTCTGAAAGTGCTTTGTTCTTTGGACTACTGCCCTGGACCTGCCCATTTTGTATTCTGATTCTGCTTGTGTTGTTGCAGTAGGATGTTTTGGGTATTTTTAATTCTTTTCCTTTTGTTAGAGTAATTTCCTATTCAGTGAAGGGAATATGGATGTTTTTGTACTTATACCACTTGAGGGCTAAAGCTTGGAGAGGTTTCTTTAAAATCATCACAAGCTCAAAATCATGTGGGTGACTTGTTCCCCATCTGCTTCAGAGTTGTCACCAGAGATTTTGCTTTGTGTTTTTACAATATAGTTCTTTCTCTAAATTAGGGGTTCTCAACTTCAGCACTATTGACATTTTGGCCTGGATAATTCTTTCCTGTGCAAACTGTCCTGTGCACTGTCAGATGTTCAGCAGCATCCCTGGCCTCTACCTACCCCATGCCCATAGAAACAGCCTAGTTCTGACAGCTAAAAATGTGTGCAAACATTTTTGCCAAATATCTGCCCTGGAGGGCCAAATCACCCTGAGTTGAGAGCTGCTGCTCTAAATAATAAACATGGGAATGGAGACTGACAAACAAGTTGTAAAATGTGTTGACAAGAAAAGCAAAAACATTCATGGCAATGACAGTGAATACTTAGATTACTTAATGTGGGCCAGGCACTGTTTAATAGCTCTTTTCATGTAAGTAACCAAGCCTGCAGAGTAAGGTATATCATTATGATCCACCATTTATAGATGAAGGAACTGAGGCACAGACAGGTCATGCAGTTGCTAAGTGTCAGATTAAGAATCTGAACTGAGGCATTGTAACGTTACATTCAAAATGATGCAAAATTACTGTGCTTCTCTCAACAAAAACTGGAGTAGATACTTATCTGGCATAGCAGGGGATATTACCTCTGGTAGGTGCTTAGCAAATACTTGTTCAGTGAATTAATAAATCTATAAATCCAAAAAATTAAATGTTTTAAATCATCATTGAATAGATTACTTTAGTAAAATAAAAATATACACTTTTCTTTGAATACAGTCAACTAAATATTTTCAGAATGAAACAGAGATCGCTTAGCATATCTAAGCCCATTCACAGGAATCTTTTGGGAAAAATTTGTCAAAGTGACGTTTAAAGTCTCTTCTAATTTGAGCTATTTGTGTGCTAGTGCAGTTTTATAATTCAGAATGAAGACTGCTCAAATTGAACAAAGATTTTCCCAATAAGATTAGACAAAACATCTGCTATTGCCTCATAATAAGGAAAGACTGAACTAATCCTCCCTCCTAAACTAAGTACCGGTATGGGTTCTGATGAGGGATAATTTATGGTATGATAGTCTGACCTAGTTTCAGGACTTATAAAAAATTAAACATCTTAACTAACAGGAAATTACTTTAGCTGATCAATTCTCAGACTTCCATAGTTGGCTTCCTATAATAGATAAAAGGGATGGGCTCTAAAGTTTCTTCCAAATGCACTATGTCTGACTTGTATCTGAGTAGGAAGCCTGTATTTTATATAATAAAATATAAAAACAGTCTTCTGTTATTCTTAAAGAATTTGGAATGTGTACTTCTGTAAGGCAAAGGGAATGGAAACTTCCAAAGTGTTACTAAAATAGCAGTAAATAAAATATAACCATAAAATAGAAGACAACTTATTCACAAGAACTTCATCTTGCCAGTTCTCTTAAAATTCATATTATACATTATAATTATTTTGCTCAGTGAGACTATAGTAATATATATTTTTTTATTTAGATGATCTAATTTTCAGTTAGATGATCTTAAATAAGTGAATGGTTTAATTTTTTTGTTCTGAAGAAATCAGTTATTTTAATGACAATACTAAAAAAGTCCCAAATCTCAATTTTTATGGAAAATCTTCCAGATATGTGATAAGAGAGATACTATAACCAATATACAAGATCTGGCAGAAGTAACACCTCTTTTTTTATGAGCTGGTAATCTATACCAAATCTTTTATTACCAAATCATAAGAATGTAATTCTGTACACAACATCATACTCAAGCACACAATACTACTTAAAAAAAGGAGTACTTTTACCAAACCCTGTATTTTATCTTCTTCAGTGATATGAAGGGATCTTATTTTCCTGGCCTAGACTGTTTGCTTACAGCATCAGAATTCAGGATTTCTATAAAGAGAATTTAACTACCATGTAGTAAGTCACCTGTAATTTACCTCCCACACAGTCTTGATGTAAAGCATCAAAGCTGCTATCAGCCTTTAGGGTAGACTGATATATAAAATAACTTGGAGATTACTCCATGTGCCAATATGTAAAGTGGCTAATGAGAACAGAGATTTCTATTGGAATGGTAGGGCCATTCAGATATTTCTTGTTATAAATGTGGAATTTTGAAAAACTGCAATAAATGAAACTAAACAAAATAGAATTACTCAGAAAATAGAAAGTGACTTTCTTAAGGTTGTTTGGAATTGCTGTCTCAGCTGATAGCCAGAATCTGTGTTTCCCTCATTTCAAGCTCCACAGTTGCCAGAAACAACTCAAAGCACTGATTTACTGGAGGCTTAGTATGTTTTTATGAGTCTGTGTTCAGAAAATAGTGATTGACAATTATAGGGCAAGCAAAGAACTCAGCCTTCATTAGTATATAAACACCATTCAGATACAGTTTACTTGAAGGTCAAAGTGATGGCTAGTACAGAACACACTTTTCCATGACCAGGATTAAACAACAAAAACAAAAAAAGCATTTCTGACATGAGAAGAAAGTCAGTAATCCTGGTTCTAGAAGAGTACTTTTTCTTTCAGATGGTTATGTCAAGTAGTTTATTCTTCCACAAAAATCTGGCCCATGTACATTACCCCTTCTTATGAGATTAATACTACTATATTAATAAAGCATTTAATGTTTAAAAAGAACATTTTACAAGATCCTGAAAAGCATATTTGTTATTTCATATTGTATCTACTTTCTGAAAATGGGAAAATAATGTACACTGGTAATATAGTAACTAAATGGCTGCTCTTTTTAACTGGCTTCTAACTGGTTATAGATGTTAACTTTCCATTTCATGGTTCTGATCATGAACTTTCTTACAATGGAGAGGCACTGGGATTCAATCTCACTATACATTAAAGAAGAATGGTAGTAGGAAGTCTTATGTTTTCCTCAGTTGTTGAATCTGGAAAACATAAGATCTGAGAGATGTGTGTAAGTCATGGAGAGAACCTAATCCTGAAGGTAGAGCTTATTTGTAAAAAAATTTCATTACTCATGATGATATCTCAGAAATAGAACTATGCAGATTGGGGTGTAAAGTGAATTTTAAGCCATCAGCTAATTATAAATTATTGGATATAATTCTTTTGATGGTGGAAATAAATTAGACACTGACATATAAAATGGTTACTAAAAGAACAATGTTCAAATCAGCATTGTTATGATAAAATGATCATTATGGTCCAAATGCAAGTATACAATTTTCTGTTTTATGTGAGGAATATGTGTGATTTATTTAATAGGTAATTGGTACTGATTTCATAGATTTAGAAAAGAGTTTTGTGAGTAGCAATTGCTGATCCTCATAGCTCCTCATTTTTACTTCACTTAAGATCATGGTACGGTATATATTCTTTATTGTTCACAGAAGAATGGAAATTAGACCAGTATTAGTCCTAATAGAGCACATATTCCTAGACAAATGGGTTGATGAGAACTAAAAAATGTTTTCATTTTTTGTCTCTTGAAATTAAATATTTAGATACTGGAATTTTGGGAATATTTTCTGGACTTTTCATATTATACTTTAAATTATTTTATTATTCCTTAGGACATAATATTCTCAGTTAAAGATCTTAGTAAAAATTGGAAGGAAGGGGGAATTATGTTTATTTTGCTTCTGATCATTTTAATATAATTACAGTTTGGTCATGGAAAAACCCTGAAATTTAGGGAAATTTTTTTTTGTATTTTCTTTTATTTATGTGATATCAAGTTCCAACCAGTACAGAAATATGGAAATTGATCAGCAGAAATTTTGATAACTATGTATATTTCCCATGTAAAATAGTTATTGTAATGCATTAGTGACCTCTTGGGTCATACATATATTTTTTCAGTATGTATAAATTTTGCTGAGAATTTGATGTAGGGTCAGTTTTATTGAGTATTATTGAATACTCATACCTACACAACTTGCATTTCTTAACAAAAGGGAATAGTACTTCCAAATGCATTTAAAATAATTTCTATTAAGTTCTGTAGTTTTTAAAAACTTTAAATATTTGTGGTAATTATCTTTCTCATAAGTAAAACTCACAAAACAAATTGATCTAAATAGCTTAGCATTATCCATGTGCCACTTTTTGATAGCTTAAGAATTAATTATACTTTTGTCAAAAACGTTTTTTTTTTAAATCAGTATTAGCTCTGATATATAGGACTTCAATTTGTTTTTATTTTAATTTCTTCCCTAGTTTCAGGTGCATGTTACAACTTGCCATTGTGGTCATTGTGGTTCATTTCATTAAGCTTCTTGTTCTGCTTTTTTGAGACTTGGGAAACAGTATTTTTGTGAGTGATTGTACTATATTGTTCCAAATATAAGGCCACCCAGAATAGAAGGCAACCTCCAACTAGAAACAGCTCAAATATGGAGAAAGGCTGGGGGCCCAGAGCCCGGCGGGTCTTGCAGTGGTGGCAGGGGTGCCGAGGCGTAGGACGATGCCTGCCCGTTCTCCCGGTGAGTGAAGATGAGTCAGCACTGCATATGCTTGTGCGTAACCACGTGGCTTCTGTTGCTAGAGGGAAAGTTGTCCTGGGGGGTAGAAAACAACTCTTAAACATGAAAGAAAGTTGCTGTGTGTCTGAATCTGGGGAGGGAAGTTGGGAGTAGAGTCTTTCATCTCCTAAACAGACATCTTTAGTGTTTTTTTACCCCCTGAACCTGAGGGTGAAAGTTGGGTAACCCCAAATACTGGAGAAAAACAAGGGTACCCACACCTTCCATGAAAAGAGGTCTAAAAGGTCAGTGGTTGTGAAGATGAATTGTTATACACCACCAGATGTTTCTAAACCAGCCCAGAAAATTATTCCTTGCCTTTTACATTGACCTCTGACCCAAGGGATGATCATGTACTATGTGATCATGTGCAGCTTAAAAACAAGCCACCCTAAAGTTAGAAGTCACATTTCCAAAGTAAGGTTTTTCGTAAGTTAAATTCCCTGTCTCCTGAGCCAGCCAAGTTACAATTTAAACAAACAGGCTTATTCTTGTTGAACTACAACCCAAGAGATTATTAAAGATCAGTTGTTGTACTTGTATTTCATTCGGCACATTTAAAAAATACTTTAGTGAAAACATAATAGTCAACTGAGAGTATATATTGATTGAACCTAGATAATTCTCAAAATATTGGTTTGATTCTAAGCACACAGATATCTTTTATAGTAAGTAAACGAGATGTGATAGAAAACTGTTTAGCACTTGTTTGTGTATAACTTTATTGGGCCTTCCGTTGCCTTTGTGGCCTCACAAAAACCACATAAAACATGAATCTTGATCTTTCTAGTGATTACTAACTAGTCCATGGCTCACAAAATGAATTTGAAGTAGAACTTAAATCCCTAAATGGTAAGTTTTCCTCCACTGCGTAGTTCCTATTGTAGCTTTTATTTATTATGACTATTACTATTATTACTATTTTCAGAAAAATAATAAAAGAATGTTTGTTGTTTTCTGAACATAGAGGGTAGAAAAGAACTCCTTTAAGTTTAAACAATGCTAAATTGACTGGGGATTTGGTTTAGGGAAGCTACCGATCATTCATTTCAGAGATTCTCTTAAATCAAAATGTCCTTAAAGATAGAGGCCCCACGTCCAAGCAAATAATGTTTTGATTGATATGGCTACCATTTCACCAGGTCTGGGAAGGGAAGCTTGAAGACAGAAGGGCTGGGCAGAAAGGGGTTTAGAAGGAAGGTCTGGAAGGAGTGTGGCCCAGAGCCAGAAATTAGATGACTAGTCAGAGGACAGATGACACTGCAGAGGTAGGTCCTAAATGAGAACTGTGAAGTGAACTCTGGGTAACATGGTAAGCCTTTTCACAGAAAGTCATAAAGGTGGTAATAGTAGGAATGAAAATAGTGGAAGACCAGAGCTATGCAGGGGAGAAGAGCTTGCTTTATAACTACTTTGTTTTGCAAACATTTGATCTCTAAAAAAAGAGTGTCCAAAATTTGGTGGTGAGGTTGGAGGGCAGGTGCCTACTAACCATTTTTAAACTTCAAATAGTTTTCCTTCTATTATTTTTATCAGGTAATATTATGTCTGATTTGCTCTGAATTACAAAATATAGAAAAACAAGTCTTATAGCTATTGTTTTCCCAGAAAGAGTTGAGGTTGTTACAATTGGTTGTCCTATTATTAATTTAATCATAAGTAACAATGAAGGATAGAAGCTAGAGAGGTCACCTACATGTCATATTCTATGGCCGCTTCTCTCTGTTGGCTAGTCAGGGTGTGAGCAAGATCTGATTTGTTTCCATAACTCTGAGAAAGGAAGAGAACATGGCCTCAGTTGGCTTGTGAGGTGGCAAGGAAATCTTTCAAGGACATAAGTGATGGTGACAAGGAAATGGAGAAGATATTCTAAATTGCACACATGATAATTTTTGTAAAAAAAAAATGGAATTGTCAATTTCTCCAAAAATAGGATGGTCTGCATAAAACCCATACCTAAAACTTGCTGCACTCACCTTATCCTTTCTATCCCTAAAATGTACAACATAGAAGCTCTATCGATGCTGAAAAATGTCCTAAACCACAGTTGTTTCTTCCATTTATGAATTCACTCCTGATGCTCCTTCGGTGGTTCCTTCTCAGGAGATTAGATTCACAAGATCAAGATAAATCTTTAGGTTTGTTGATGGACGAAATTAAATTTACACCCTTCTAAGTGTAATTATCTCCATAAAAACAAGTATGGAAAATTCCCATGAGACTGATTTTTCTAGGAGGGTAGATACCTTCTTCCTCTTTTCCTTCCTAATCCCTTAGTCTTTCTTCAAACAGTTCCTAGTAAAAGTAGTTTTATTTTTTTCCCCAGTTCCTATATGGGCAACTAACTCTCACAGGTAAACTTAATCATGCCCAGGATCTGATTTCTCAACAACTAAGTTGAAGAGTCACTAAACTACAAATATGTAATTTCTGATCTATTGTTTTTCATTTTTAAAGGGACCACAAAATACTGAATTAGGCTAAATCTCTTTGGAATATTTTCCAGTATAGATCTTACCCTCAAAGAAGGGTTTTGTAAGAGACAGTTTCTCCAATGCAAGAATGTGATTTGTCTGCATTTTCTGAGACATATAGCGTATGGCATTTGTGTTGCTGAATGGGCATATTTACCTCAGCTGTAGAGTAACTTGCAAATTCCTTACCCTTGAGTATCTTTAAGTTTCAAAAATCACTCTTGAGATGTTCTTAATGGCCATTTCTTAGGGGGCATTGTTCTCTTTGGTAATTCAAGAATGACATCTGGACATGCATAGAGCTAGTGCTTGGTTTTGACTCTTCTTGCTGGTTAAGCAGCAAGTGTATTCCAATTAATAGGTTGATAGTATTTGTAGGGACAGGCTTTAAAAAATTATCAAAATGGCTAATTCTTATTTGACAGTGAAATTGAGTACTTAACATCTATGCAGTTATAAACGACTTTTGTTTTAATAACAAAGTTGTTGATTTTTTACTAAGGGTTCTTTTAGGTTGGCATCAGGGGCTGATGGGAATAACAGTTCACCCAACTCTCCAGCTAGCTTCAGTGGACATACCACACCTTCTCAGCAGCCTGAACCTGTGGTACATTCTCTTAAGGTAACCACCCGTGTACAACCATTTATCCTGAAATTCAGTTGTGTTGTGGTTTGTTTGCTATAGTCTGATATTCCTCACAGTCTTGTTTTAACCACAGATACTTTATTATTATTTTTGACCCCTTATAACTTTCTATTAATTTCTAAAGTATAATTTTAATATTTTAAATTAATAATGGGTTTGAGTACTTATGTTTGAATCTCTAATGTTATCATTTTGTTTTGAATAATGTGATTCATTATCTACATCGAAGTTGAAGTCTGATGTGCATGTATATTCATATGTGTGAAATATTGTTATAAGTATTTCATGTGCAATGTTTGTAGCATGGATGTCTTCAAATATAGGGAGTTAGTTAGGCCAGAGTAAGAAAGGATACAATATTTTTCTTTCTTTATGCAGCTGAGGTATACACTGTGCAACTTACTAAAAGAAAGTATTGAAATAAAAACCTGATATCCTCCACTCAATAAAAATTAGGTTTTCAAACTCTAGTTACAGTAATGTTGTATTAGAAAATAGGTATATGGTCTTGTTCATACAGCTATTTTATTTTTGGCTTTTACTTAAGATTCTGCAGTGTCTTCAAAAAAGACTTGGCTGAAATTTATTAATTAATTCTCATTGCCAATAATGAGCTTTCAAATTAATAATTAGTATCATAAATAAGGTTAATAAATAGCAATAAAGTTAATAAAGAGCATTATAAATATCTAAGAGGAGAAACTGATGCAGGTAATAAAAATTATCTTAAAATTGAGAATTCCTTGAAGTTTTATCATTTTCCAAGTATGAAACATGTTATTACACATTATCTAGAGTTCCAAGTATGAAACATGTTATTACACATTATCTAGAGTTCCTAACATATATGTAGCTTTGATGAAACTTTCTCAGCCATAAAGTAGGTAGAGTGCTTCAGATCAGCACTTGCCACATGAGTTTCACAAGTTTTCTAAAAGTGTTTTCATCTCAGAATGATTTAACAGTCTGAAGATGCATTCTTTTGGAGTGGACCACACTTTCCCTGGCATGCATTAAGCAAATAAATAGATGAGAACATCACAATATTTATCTGATTTGAGGATGATTTGGTTTCAGCAGAAGATTTAGCTCCCTTATTATATGTATTTTGCTGTAACTCGCTGAAATGAGTGGGCTTCTCCCAAGCATAAACTGACTGCTGAGGGAAGGTAGCAAGCAGAGCCATGATGTTGCCCACTAGCCGTACACTTGGTATTTCCTGTCTTGATTGGAATAACTCAGAAAGTGAGCAACTGAGAGGAAATCATGGAAAGGCATACCAGAATTAGGGACTCCACCCTCTGTATGGGGGGTGCTGGTTTATCCACTGATGAGCATCTTGCTCTCTGCCATAGCATTTGAATGTCACTTAACGTTAAACATGCTGTTACTAGGCCCTAGCTGTCTGAAAAGCATTCTAGCAATGAAAAATGAGAGTGGCTTCAATCCTATAGTATTAGTGTATGCACATACTCCCAAAGCAACACGTTGCCTTCCTTTTCAAATTGAAAGCTGATACAGCCTGTTGCCCTACTAATGGCAAGTGCAATTTCTTCAGATCAACATAGTGGGTTGCACTGCAGTCTTGCCCAAATTTCTCAGTGCAGCTGTGTTAGTCTGACCTAAAAGGAAGGGGAAGGCAAAGAAGTGCTCTTCAATATTCTCGAATTCATGCTCCAATTTTCATACAAAATGTTATCTCAAGAGAGGAAGATATGTTATAATCAGAACACACAAGTGTCCTCACTTGGCAGATGGGTACTACTGAGCAACTGAAGTCTCTTTATTGGATAACTAGAGGCTCTTAAATATAGAATACATTTGCTTTCATGATGATTTATCTGTTTCTGAAACAAAAATATGGACAAACATACCCTATGGGAAATGCATCTTAAAAATATCTCTTTGTAAAAAAAGAAATGTAGCCATTCAACATGTTTTGTTTTTTAAACCCACTAATCTAGAGCTGATTTATGTCATAAAATTTTCTGTTCAGAAAAGAATATTTAGAACAATGGCTTAGTTTCTCACCTGATACATTTCAAAATAAAAATCTCGAAGATTTAATAAACTCTGTGGGAATGGTTGGTGGGGAAGTATTGTAAATCAGTGTGAGAAATTAGCTCAATAACACTGTATTTTTCTTGCTTTAAAATTCATGATATTTGAGCTTCACTTCATTTGTAGAAATTAACTGCTTGAAGTATACTTCTCTGAGGTGCATTATAAATTGAATTTGTAAGTAAATGAGTTTGTTCCAAGAGCTCTTTAAGTTTCCTATGAATATTCACTGAGCATAGTCAGTGATTTCCTCTAAGTATATAAAGAATGTAAACTTATTCTAATCTGAGTTGGGTGAGGCTTTCATTCACTATTGCAATAGCCAGTGTAATAAAGAAGTAGAAGCAGTGTATGTATATGCATAGTAACAATGGCTGGAAATTCAGCTAACCAGAGATTAGTTTGTGAATTAAGAGTATTATTGCTGGATTGAGCTCTAGCAGATATCAGTGTAGTATCAGTATCTATGAACTTGACATGCTTAAGTCATTTGTTTTGGTCTAACTGTTCTGTTCATTAGTGCTAATTCTCAGGTGAGACTTTTAGGTGTGACCATGAGCATTGGCTGCAGAAGAAGTGTCACAGTTCATGGTGGACGCTACAGGAGCTTTTAGGAAAGCTACATCAATGCTTTGGTTTATAAGCTGATATAGATAAAATAACAAACAACACTCAAAGCCAATGTTTTGTACCATATGTTGACATGAAAACTTTACAGACATTTTTAAAGGAATATTATTTTTAACCTATTTAGCGGTAATTTAGAGAAAAGAAATCCAAAATTGTTTAAAAGCATCTTGTCCCCACTTTGATATAATGGAAAATATTTAATATTCCTCAAATATTTTCACTTTAAGGAGTCAGTGTTTCTTCTTACTATTATCTAAGAGCCGCCACCATATTTCTTTCCTAGCCACTGAAAATATCCAGGCAAGAACTGTGAGGTTGTTTAAAAATTCTTATGGCTATATTCCTGAGTTCTAATCAGTTTCAACTGTCACTATCATCTTCCTTAATCATTTTTTTCTATAGGCCCTGTCTACATATCATTTGGACTGTTTGGTATATAATTAATTATATATATTGCTTATCTTTATAATGGAGCAAGAATTATTGACTATCTCAAAATGGTTGACACAGTCAGATTATCTTAATTACCCAATTAACTAAATGCATCTCATTATGCATCTAATTATTTTAAACATTAGATAGATTTTCAATAGATGGCCATTTGAAAATCAAGTAGAATTTATTTCAGATAGTTTTCACAACAATCAGCTTTTAATTTTGCCATATATGTGTCCACTCTGATATGCAGATATGGAGAAAAACTAAAGGTTTTACAAAGTGGAGCTCCTTGATGGTTTTACTAACAAGTTTTTATTCCATGTGAAATTTGCTTTTCTTTTTCAACAAATCCAGGTCTTGGATGTTCAGGAAACTATAGATCGTCAACAGGGTAAAGAGTATGAACATGACCTTAGTGAGACAGAAAAAGCTATAGTCAGAGAAATGTGCAATGTAAGTTTAATGTGCTTTGTTGTGTATTCTCTGTTGAAAGTCTCATCATAGCTTAGTTATTACTTTATGAATATACTTAAAATACTGGTCAAATGCCATTATATATTTATTTGAAAGTAAGACCAAGACTCCCCTTGTTTATATCTCTTTACTAAACCTTGTTAAAGTTTTATTAACACAATAATCACATTATAAAATATTCAGGTAAGCAATAATTACCCAGTTCTATAAAAGTTGCTAAATAAATTTACCACCTAAAATGTGTAATCAGTTTTTAGGACCAGATAATCTCAGACACTTAACCTCTTCCTGGAGTCCAGTAAATGTTACATAGTGAATCCTGTGGGCATCTTTGTTGTGGAGTTTTAGTCTCCTGCTTGCTTCTGTTGTGGCTGCTTTAACTTTTGCAATGCTTTCCAATTTTTTTCTTCTTTCTATGTGTTTTTGTCTGTTTTCAAATGGTCATTTTAGAGGGTGTAATTTCCTAAACACATCACCGTTCTCCTTCTGTAACTTTTCAGCCTGTCCTTTTCAATTTGAGCTACACATTTAGGAAGGCCTGCCTGTTGCTTCTTATCTGTTAACTATGGAATGAAAAAGTACAGACATTAGGAATTGGAGAACTGGAAGGGGTCATAGAGGTCATTGCACAGCGGTTCTCCAAAAAGTTTTTATGCGGACTTCCTTTATAATTCAGATGTCTGAGTTTTATTATAGACCATGGCATAGGAACTACACTCACATTTCCTGTTTGAAGAAACTAACATCCTGAAATTAGTTAAATTACTTGTTCAAATTGTTCTCTAAACAGTGAAGTTAGAAGGAATATACCCAGATCTCGTATAAGGGATAGCTCTTTCCCAAGTGTAGTAAATCTGGGGACTGGCTCTTGATTAGTTCATGTTAATTTTTTTGTTTGCCTGTATTTTCATGAAACCAAAAACTTGTTCTCCTCCTTCTAGGACACACTATCTGTCCATTCCTGCCTTTGATCCCCTAAACTTGAGAAAAAATACAAGGCGGCCCAATCTGATAATTAGCACTCTTATAGTTGGAAACTATTTAAAAACCGACAAAAAGTGTTGATCTAAAATATTTGTCACTGTTAAATTTCATAGACAAGTAATTTCTTAGAAACTAGCTAAGAATGTGAAACCTATTAGAGAAACTGGGTTTTTATAATAATGTCACAGAAATATAAAGCTTTCTCATACTGTGAGATCAGTTATAAGGCTCAGAATTTAGAAGTTTTGCCTCAGTTTCTGGTATCTCTCCTGAAGATAAGTTGCTGACATCTCTACAGTGAAAAAACTATTATTCACAGCACCATCATGTTGGTTAGTAAGCATGGAGTCCTTTATTCTCTTCCTAAACTCTGCCACAGAAATATCCTGCTCCTTTTGATTCTTGTACATTCCCTGAGAACAGTTGAAATACTTGACGGGTTATTTAAGACACATTCTCAGACCACCACCTTCTCTGCTCTTTTACTTAACAAATCACTACTGTGTGTCCAACATTAGCATCACTGGCTGAATCAGCCTTCTCTGAATTTCGTTTCACCACATAGATAAAAGGCCCAAGGCCCATTGCTATCTATACTTGAGTATTTGAAGAGGGTTGCACTTTTGAGTTTTAACCATCCCATGTTTGTACCTCTTCACAGTCAATTTATTAATAGACTCTCCTAACTCCCTTCTGTACAGCTTGAGCCATTCATTGCTATATCATTACTTTCCAAATAGTTAAGGACTGTTACTATAATAACTCCCTTCAAATATGACAGGACATTTCTACAACATAGTACTCTATGCTGAAACATGGAGAATAACAGTTATATTGACTTATAAGTGAAGGTAGACAGAACCTTATATTCTTAATTGGGTTTCCATGTAGTGTCTACTCTAAAGAAAAAACAAAAGAAACAGTCTATGAATAATTAATGAACCAACTGGTTTTGTGTTCATGTTATAGCCATGTAAATTTTTGTGGCATTAATCTGAGCATAATCCTTAAGGACTAGCATCCCAAGTGTGGTAAATCTGGGGGCTTCCATTTCCTTATATTGAAACACTCTAAGAGAGTTATGACTGTTATTGTGTGTACACATGTATGATTTCCAATACTGTTAGTATATTGTAATGTTAATATATTACTGAATTCAGTTGTTTTACTTTATACTTACACCAAGAATATAAGTATAAAGTAAAACAACTGAATTATTATATAATTTGCATTATTTATAGTATTATAACATCTTTGCTGCTGTTGTCCCTCTAATAAAATTTAACACTTTGCAGTTGCATCTATTTCAATAATTCTTGAATTTATTCTTCTCACTGCATTTGGATGCTTTCTGTTTGGCAATCCTCTAGATCTTATTGTTTGGTAGCTAAGATTTATGATGACTGAGGCACTCACTCTGTGAGAAAATCAGGGTAATTTATTAGTGGCCCTAGAGCTCTCAGCTCAGGATCAAAGTGTCTTCATTTTCTTTAGTGGATTAAATAAACACTTTTGATATCCCTTATTATAGATGTATAATATAAGAACCAGGATGACTTTGCTTAAGGATTCCAAATTCTGGCTACACACTGGGAGCTTTAAAAAAATACAGTTGTCTGTGCTTTACCTACACCAATATAGTTAAGTCTCCAAGGATGGCATTTACCGTATTTTCCGGCGTATAAGACGACCCCCTAATTTTACAGTTAAAACATAGGTTTAGGCCTCTATTCGCTGTATAAGACTACCCCCCACTTCCGAGGCTGTAGTCTTATACAGCGAATATAGGCCTAAACCTATGTTTTAACTGTAAAATTAGGGGGTCCTCATACGCCGGAATACTGTTTGAGAGCTCTGCAAGTGCATAGTGTTCCACTGGAGTTGAGTATCACTCATATAACTACAATAAGTTGGCACATTATTCTTTAATTTTGACCCTGGTTGCTAACAAAACCTAGTAGTCCCATCTACTGAGCAGTTTTGTGACTTAGAAGTTTGCATTATATTTTGTTTAAGCTCATTCATGTGGATATTTTGTCTCTTGTCTTCCTCATTCCTCTTTGCCCATCTCATAGAGTCCTCCTTTAAAATAATATTTCTGTGGTACAGGACAATAAAGATATTCTGTTTTTTTTTTCCAAGGTTGTGTGGAGGAAACTTGGAGATGCTGCAGGTTCGTGTCCTGGAATTAGACAGCATTTGTCTGGAAACCAGTACAAAGGACCAATGTGAGAAACTCTCAAACATGAGATCACCACTGCCAGAGAGAGATGAAAAAAAAAAGTATATTTCCACAAACCTGAACTCATGGAGTGATTGTACACTGCACATATTTTCCACTGCACATATTTTCCCTCTAAAACCTTTAGTGCATAACTAAAGCTGTAGAGTTTATGTTTCTCACTTTGATGTCTACAACAGTCAATTTCAAACAAGGTAGCTTTGAAAATTACCATTTTGGTGTCAATACTTTCACTAGAACTAAAATGTTTTTGGCTCCTCAGATATAAGTCTCACCAAACCTCAGTGGTTTTGAAAGAGTTAACTCATTGGTGGGAGTTTTCTACCATGTTGTATTGAAGATGGAACACACCTCTCCTTAAGCTTGAGAGTTGAGTAGTATTTCTTACATTTTAGTCAATAAAATACTAGTTCCTGATACATAGTTAATTTAGATGTAAGATAAGATTAGGTTTCTGGGATTTTGTTTTGACTTTTGAGGTGCTAAAATACCACATAAATTCACCTTACTAGATGGTAGCAAGGCTATGTAGAGTGCTTCTCAGAGAGTACCATTTATTTCAAATGATCAAAGTAAATAAATCTTTTCTTTCAATCTTGATGTACGGTTCATGGAGACTTCGTAGGGACATGTCAACCTCTGTATTCATTTAGTGTATCCATTGATGTTAATATTAACAATTTAAAGAATAAGCAAACAATTTTTAAGTGTTTTTGGCTGTGAGATGTCTATTTCTACAAGTTAGTTTCTAGACATGCTGTTATATTTAATAAACTTCCTGTAAACGTTAAAATATTTAGCTGCGTTTATGAAAATAGCTTTGTTACAGCAGCTATCTAATGTTTTATGAAACTGGCGCATGTCCATTATTGAGGCTAAAAGCTTTATTCAGATTGCTTGAGGTTTGAAAAAGAGGTGTGCTAGCTTTGCTTAGCTTACTTTATATTTTTGGTATATATATTAGACTGTGTGTATTGGAAATGCTATGATAGGTATTTGTGTTTATTCAAATCCAATGATAGTTTCTTGTATGAATGTACAAGAGGCCTGTGACAGAATGCTAAGTTTTTACTGTTTATAAAAGTAGGAATTCAATTCCCAGTTTTCAGATTTCTAGATTTGATTCATAGCAGATACTGTTGTTTTTAAATGGGCTTATTATACTATGTGTATTGTCATTTGTGAAGGAATTTTGTTACACTTTTAAAAATGTTATTGTGATGAAAAATTAGCCTTCTGCTTTCAATAAGTATTTGAGTTAATTTACTATAGAGTGATCTCTAATTATTATAATTGGGTTACCATTTAAGCCTATCTTTCTTTTAAAATGTTATATATTTTTAAAATATTACTACTCTGAAAGAGAAAATTGCTTGCTATATTTGCACCTTCTCTTGTTAGAAAAGCATTCACCCTTAAATTGTTGTATTCCTTCACTCTGAAGACATTTAAAATAAGTTTTTGTGCCTGCAGTAGAGCCTGCAGAAGCTAATACAAGAAACATGGTCTTTTGACAAAAATCCTTGTGTAAATTTTGATACTGTATTAAAACTATTTTTTTAAGGTTCCACATAAAAATCAAGTATGTGTTCATCTTAGCAATGGTAATAAATTATTTAATCTCAGTGTTTGTTGCTTCTAAATGTTTTTCCTAAATTGAGATTTCTAATAGTTGCTAAATGACTTATTTATCTTAAATATAAAAGAGGCATGTTTTAAACATGCAAAAGCAATCCTGAGAAAAAAGAACAAAGCTTAAGCATCACACTCGCTGACTTCAAACTATACTACAAAGCTCCATTAATCAAAACAGTATTCAGGGCTCTCTGGGAAGTATCCACCATGTAACCTTTCTCATTATATTGACATTAGCTGGAGTTTTTTTTGGACAGCCCTTGTATGTCAGACTTTAAACAAAGGAAACAGGCTCAAAACTCATGGACCTTGGTCTCAGTGGGATCTTTGTGAACTTGACCCCAAAGACTAGAGAAGTAAAGGCATAAATAAATGAATAGCACTACATCGAACTAGTAAGTTCCTGTGCAGCAAGATAATAAAGAAATTAAAAAAGCAACCAACCTGAGGGTAAAGGGGGAGGGGGCATCAAATATATGGTGATGGGTAGAGAACTGACTGGGTGGTAGGCACATAATGCAACACCTGGAACCTATATAATTTTTACCAACCAATGTCACACTGATAAATTAAAAAAAAAATAAAGCAAAAGCAATCAACTGAATAGGAGAAAGTATTCTCAAATGATACCTCCAATAAGTGACTGATATAAAAAATACATGAACTCAACAAAACAATCCAATTAAAAAACTGGCAAAAGACTTTTCTAAGAAGACATAGGTAGCCAATAGTTATGTGGAGAGTGCTTAACATCACCAGCTACAGCTATAAGGAAAATGAAAAATCTAAAATGATAATAGCCAATGTAACAGGTGTGATGTAGTACCTCACACCAATTAGATTGGCTGTTATCAACAAGACAAGAAATAAGTGTTGAGGAAGCGGTAGAGAGAACCGAATCCTCAAACACTGCTGGTGGTAATGTAAATTGGTACAACTACTACGGGAAAGAGTATGGAGATTCCTCCCAAAATTAAGAATACCGCTACGGTACATATGACCCAGCAATGCTTCTCCTGGGTATCTACCTGAAAAATTTAAAACTCTTTCTTGTAAAGGTATATGTACCCCTGTGTTTATGGCAACATTTACAGTAGCCAAGACATATGTCCTTTGACAGATGACTGACTAAAGAAGATGTGGTACATATATATATTGGAATATTAGTCATAAAAAGATGAAATACTGTCATTTGTGACAACATGGATGTATCTTGAGAGAATTATATAAGTGAAATAAAAAAGGACAAGACCACATGATTTCACTCACATGTGGCATATGAAACAAAAAATAACAAAACCACGTGGAATGGAAAGGAGGACAAAGAGGGTAAAAAGCGTCGAATACAACATGATGGAAGGTGACTAGGCTTCAGGTGGTAAGCACACAATAGAGTATATGGATGTCATAGTACATCTGAAATTTATATAATAACCAGTTTTACCCCAATAAACTTAATTTCAGAAAAATTTTCTACACCGTTACACAATAAAAAGATAATAGACTTAATATGAAATTTCCAATATTTGACCATTTTGGGGCTATAAAACAGCAATTTCATATGGTGCCACTTCATATGATGAATTGACATTTTAGAGAACTATAATAGAAATGAGAGGAAAGAGAGTTATCACATTGAGCTGAAGCCAATGTAAAATAAGCTGTGTAACACATGCAGCATTGAATAAAGGCTTTTTGACTTAGGGAGCTAGACTTGGGCCAGCAAGGTCAGCATCTGGCTCTGTGAGTTTGAACACCTGAGCCTGTTTCCTGACATGCTGAGAGTTGTAAGGTTCTTTATAGTCTCCCTAATTCCAAAGTTCAAAGGTCTTGATAGTGCAAAAGGAATAATGGTAAGTCCTCTAAGACATAGAAGCCTAGACTTATGGGCTGAAGCAATTTATACTATCAGGCTGGGGAGGGAACCATATCAATACTGAAGGGTCTATAGCTATTAAAGAGATTCTAGCTACATACTTTTGAGCTCAGTTCTTTATACATTATCCAGCCTATCATAGGCCTTTTCATGGCCAATCACAGATTTTAACTGGGAACAGAGGGGGGAAAAGGGACATTGGTCTGATTCTCACATAGGAATGCTACATTTGAAAATCAAAATTTCTAAAACTAGGGGAAGCCGGGATGGCTCAGTGGGTTAAGCGCTCACTTTGCAGCGCCGGGGACCGAGGATCGAATCCCGGCCCCGGCCCGTGCGGACCCATATGCTGAACTGGGGAGTTCTTCCATTTCAGTTCTCTCTGTCTCTGTATCTCTCTCTCTGTCAATAAAATAAAATAAAAATATAAAATTTGGGGAAGCTGGGATGGCTCAGTGGGTTAAGTGCTCACTTTGCAGTGCCAGGGACCAAGGATCGAATCCTGGCCCCGGCCCTTGCGGACCCATATGCTGAACTGAGGAGTTCTTCCAGTTCAGTTCTCTTTCTGTCTCTGTATCTCTCTCTCTCTGTCAAAAAAATAAATAAATAAAAAATAAAAATAAATTTCTAAAACTTATTTATTATTGTCACATCACAGTGAAAAACAATTGAGATTACTCATTTAAAAATGGCAAAATGAGTACTTGCTGCAGCTTCCTCCTCTTGCCTCAAACCCTAAAAATGATTGAAAAGATATTTTGATAAATCTACAATCTCACTAGAACACAAGAAATAGTGCAGCCTATGAACCAGCAATTATGATGATTCTTAAGAGATCAGAGACAGTGTCTGGTTAAAGAATAAATGCACAATTCAAAATATTTGATGTAGAGTATTGCTGAAAAAGTAAGAATGGCTACAAGAGTGCTCCAAACAAGTAAAGTTTGATATATGCATTGCATGGGATTCTGAGGTAATTAACAATAACTAGGCATTTTAACTTATGCACATCTCTCTTTCCTTGGGTCAGGGAGAGAACAAAAGAGATAATTTTCCCAGGCCAGACCAGAGAGTAAGGATATTTAAATTGGAGACATAGGACTAAGTCTTTAGGTTAATATCATCCAGAAGAAAAGGGACTCTGTGCCCAGATCACTAGGTACTGACACAGTCTACCAACAAGTTGTCCCACCATCTCCTTTCTAGTTAATGTAGAAAGGCTTAAGTATCGCCCAAACCTAGAGCCCTGTACTGCTTATCCTAAAAGCAAGTCATAAAACAAATCCAGCAGGCTAATAAAGAAGTGAGTATATAATTGAGTATCACCCAACACTGGCAGGAAGCCACAACTATGAACCAAAAGCACAAAAACTCAACGAAGTAAAGACTTTTTACCAAGGAAAAGAGTTAAGATTTCAGAAGTACAGTCAATATTCTCAGAAAGATGGTAAATACTGCATTAATTAAAAAGAATTTTACATCTTGGTAATAAAGTATTACTGTAGTAAAGCTTAATACATTGGCTCTATAGCAGAAAGGACACTTATGAGAGCAATTTACTAAGATTGAGTACAAGACATTGCCAGAATCTAGCAAAGGATTTTTAAGTCTAACAGGCAAATGAAAACTGTCCCAACGTTTCCATGGTGCTTTCTTTCTCACTCTCTACCATCTCCCTTAATCCTTCCCTCATTCTCTGTCCTAGTTGTTTTTTAATTGCCCTATTTTATATGAGTTTCAATAGCAAAGATTACATCAGAACCCTTTGGAAATGAGGATAATTTGTAATAAATACAGTCTCATTTTATTAAGATTTAATAATGTCCCTTTAAAACACAGATATTCTCATTTTAGAATAGAGTTTCTCGTAGTTTTGATGTTCAAGTTTTAATCTCTTTTGGTCTCATACCAAGAAAACTTTTGTTTCCTATCCCAGGACCTTTATTTTTCGAGATCTTGTTCTTAAGTGATAGCATAGAATTTATAACCTCATAATTGCCATGGCAACAGATTCATATGCTAACCAGGAATTAAAATTTATAGAAGCGCAAAGGGTGTGAATGTGACCTTTGATTCTAAGAACCATCGTTGGGTAGGGGCCAAGATGCATGAGCTTAATATAGCATTTCAGAAAGACCTTATAGATATGTGTTCCCCCTGCAAGAATCTGGTTTGGTAGGAAAGGTTTTCTGATAAGCCAGATAAGTGTAGAATCTTCTTTTTTAAAATAACCACCAAGGCTCAGTCTAGCCCTTCCATTCAATAGTGAACACATTGATAGGCTACCCAGGATTCATTTTCTTTTCCTCCTAAGCAAACCCCTCTTTGCTTTAGAAACACACCCCTCTTCCACGCTGTCCAAAAAAATCAAAAACTGTTTCCAATTCCAGAGCTGAATTTTGATTAAAGCCTAGCTAGACACAAAGTCTGCCTTGGTAATCTCATCCTACTTGTTAATAATTGGTCCAGGAAGCCTATCTTAAGCATGCTTTCCTATGCTCCAATGGTGGCAATATGACCTAACAAGAAAGGAACACAAACAAAAATACTAAAAAAAATCCCAGCAAACCACAATGGAAGAGATCAGGAGAAAAAAGGATGAGAAAACTATAAAAACAACCAGAAAATTGCAATTAACAAAATTGCAATGAGTATATACTTAATAATAATTACTGTAAGTGTAAATGAAATAAGTGCTTCAATAAAAAGATATAAGGTGGCTGAACGGATTAAAAAAACATGACCCATCTATACGCTGCTTACAAAAGACTTATTTCACATAGAAAGATAGACTGAAAATGAAGTGGTAGAAAAAGATATTCCATGCAAATAGAAACAACAGAAAGCTGGGGTAGCAATATCATGTCATACAAATAAGACTTTAGACGTAAAAAAAAAAAAAAGTAAAATAAAAAATCAAAGAATGACATTACACAATGAAAAGGGGCCAATTCAAAAAGAATATATAACAATCGTAAATACCTACACACCCAAAATAAGAACACAAATATGTAAAGTGATTAATGGATGAAAAAGAATTAATCCATAGTAATATAATAATAGTAGGAGATTTTAATACCCCACTGATATCTGGATAGATCACATAGACAAAATTAATAAGAAAATAATGGCCTTAATTGTCACATTAGAGCAGATCAACTTATTAGACATTTATAGAATACAGCATCCAAAAATTCTCTAAAATAGATCACATATGAGGTCACAAAATAAGCCTAAGCAAATACAAGAAGACTGAAATCATATCAAGCATGTTTGTTGGCTGTGTTGGCATGACACTAGAAATATATAAAAATAAAAAATAAAAAAAGGAAAAAAACACAAATACATTGAGGCTTAACAACAACACGCCACTAAAACAACCAAGAGATGAAAAAGAATATCAGAGAAAATTAAAAACTATCTTGAAACAAATGAAAATGAAAAGATAACTTTTCAAAATTTATGGGATGCGACAAAAGGAAATTTAAGAGGCTAGTCCATACCTATAGAGGCTTATTTTAAGAAACAAGAAAAATTCCAAATAAACAATCTAACTCTGCACTTAAAAGGACTAGAAAAAG